>SNQJ01S0067231.1:108435-122013 GCA_010110895.2 Picea sitchensis | reverse complement strand
CCAACCATTCGAAAGCCAACTCATCCTTCTAGAAGATTCCCTTCTAGAAGGATCGAGAACTCATCCATTTTCCTTCTTTAAGATCACGTTCGCACCCTAGCCTTGAGTACAGTGCAAGAAATTCGCACTCCAGATGAGAGCAGACCGCGGGAATGAAGTATTCTCGCAGGAGAGTATACATGCAGCCTGCGAACTATCTTTAAAATATGATTTCTGGAAACTGATAAGTGTAACCTTTCTCAGGAAAATGTTCCTATGGAAGAGCTTGATATTTCATCATCATGACATTATCATAACACCATGATAATAACCAAAATTTCGGATAACACCTAGGGAAGGCTACATATCGCACCCTGGTGCAACCAATAAACGACACCTATGGCAATGTGGAGAAAGGGAAGCGGTGCTACAAGGTAATGTCCATCCAAAATGGCGCAGTGCACCTAGATTTCTAGTTGATCTCTGGTACGCTCATCAGGAAGAATAGACTGACGCAAGTCATAGGGTTCATCGTCGACCTCGCAGGAAAGTGCGTCGAAGGGATGTAGATGAACTGGGTGAGCTACCTCATCAACCAGTTGGAGAAATATTGTCATGAAGCCCAAGACTAGGGCTATGAGTTTCACTTCAGCTGGTTTTTTATTCTTGTTGCCTTTGTCGCTTGGGAGATGTCGAAAGGAGAAAAACTCCCTAAAGTTGAGCCATCTAAACCACTGGCCACAACGTTCACCATTTTGTGGTACTCGAGCGATGTGGCGAAGAAGTGGAAGTCGAACGTTGTCTTCTACACTTACTATCTACAGCTCACGCGATCCATTGAGTCATTCCACTGAATGACTCCAAATACAATCCATCGGTTCAAGCCACTCGTGAAGTTTCACGTAGACTAACACTTTATATATATCACTGCACATAGGGATGAAACCAAGGAGGAGCTGCAGTCTTACTATAAATTAACTGATGAAGACATGGAGGAGATAACTAAAGAGTGTCCAGATTAATTCCTTGTACCAGTCGAGCAGACGGAGCTTTCCAACCCCGATATCATCAAAATTCCTTTGGTCACCCGAGAAGAATATGATGGACCAAGCAACAGAAAGAAGAAAAAGAAGGAAGAGGTGCAGGAAATAAACAACGCATCAAAGGAAACTGCATCGGAGTCACCTGGAGGAGGAGGACATGATGAAGTAGACCAAAAAGAGGACAAAGGGGAAGAAGACAAGAAGGAATAGGGCAAAGTGACATCGCCTAAAGATCCACTTACAGAGGACGAGACATCAAATAAAAGAAAGTTTTCTCCAAAGAAACCCCCAACGTGGAAGAAGTCATGAGAGAATAAGCCTCAATTACAGACTGTACTTACAGTGGATGATATCGACCTCATCATCGTAGTTGTATCAGATACTTCAGAGGACATTTTTTAGTGAAACAAAGAAAAAAAAGAGATAATGTATGACAGGATCAAGGCGGAGCTCAAAGGGGTACAATAGGCTCTCTATTCTAGCCCCGCAGTGTCTACTACACCATTGTCATCAAGGGGTATAGAAGTGGTAGATGGGCCTCCCCAACTACGTGGATTAGCATATGCGACAGAGGCTCGTCTTCATCGAGTGCAGGAGGAAAAAGCATAGGGCATAGATCCCTTGAAGCAAGCAAAGGAGGAATCCCTAGAGAAAATTTTGGTTATGAAGCAAGAGAAAGACAACCTCCGAGCGAAGTTTGAAGAGGATAGAGAGCAGACCCATAGAGAGAAAGATTAGTTGCTCATGGAGCATATTGGAGATAGAGAAGCAATCACTCAAGCACTTCGCTCTATGCCGGGATTGGCACAGATGGAAGAAGAGACAACTAAGAGCCAGGTGGGGAAGCTCGTTGAAGCCATTCAACAACTCCAAGCAAGAGTAGCAGAACTGGAATTGGAAGCAGTGTCAATCACTCCACAGGAAGTGCGATATCAAATTGAAGAAACTTCCCAGAGCGTAGTCAAAAGAATCAAGGCATTGGCGTTAGAATGCAAGAAAATCAGTAACCGAAGTGCGCAGACCTATAAGCACCTTGCAGAGGACCCATAACTAAGAACATTAGAAGCACAACTTCAAAAGGCAAAGAAACAAGCATCGATAGTGCAAGCGCAACTGAAACTACTTTCAGTGGTTGAGAAGATGAAAAGGTCACAGGAAAAATGTGCAGTTCAGCAGTAGTTCCATGCCATCTAGAGTAGATTCATGAAAGTGAGCCAGAGACTCCAGCTGGTATAGGATGAATCTTGCACACTTTTCGAGGAGATTGAGGGACAAGGTGCATAGCTGGAACAAGTGGTCACCACAATGGAACAACACTTGGAAGGACCTGCCACCGAGACAGTCATTCAGGAGTTCGCCGAGTAGGAGGCTCTGGTGAAGCAACAAGTCGAGGTAGCTTGAGCCAAGATAGAGGCCTTCGAAGAAGAATTACCCAGATCATAGTGACTTGGGACGAGTCATAGGTGAGTGTTAGGGGCCTGTTGGCCCTCGACCAAGTTTTGGAGAAACTTGGTTGTTTTTTACCACTTTTGGGACTTCGATAGGTTGGTCGAAGTGCCCAGGCGAAGCGGATATCATGGGATCTCACCTCCTTTTGCGGGATTTTTGGGTTTAGGGTTTATGTAACGAGTATGGGATGTCAATCCATGGGTTTACCGATGTTTAGGCCCCATTTGTAATATATAAATAGGGATATAAGAAATGTAAAAGGTAGTAGTGGATGTATGTGGCTAAGTGAAAGTATTTGTAATCATCTTTGTGTACACTGTGTGTTAAGACTTGTAGATCTAAGTGAAATTTATTGTAAGAGGCTTAGTGCATAGACTCTATACGTCTTTCTGTTGTGACCTAACTCGAGGAAGGAGGATATGACGAGGTGCACACGGATCTCCTATCCTATGTGGGGTTAGCCTTGTGGCTTGGTGCATGTAAGAATATTGGAAGAGCCTAATAAAGAAGAGAAGAGTTGGTGGACGTAGCCCCACACTGGGGTGAACCATGTATATCCTGTGTTGTGCTTACTTTGTGCGATGTGGTTGATATTTTATTGTTGTGATCTATGCTTAGTGTTGTAATCTTTATGTATGTTAGATGCATCTTATGTAGCAGCTTAGTGCCTTATATGTGAATGCATACTAGATCTACTTTGATGTTATGTGTTGAATGGTTAGACATATTTAGATCTTGATGAATACTGCGTTGTTCTGTAATTATGGTTTTTACCTGCGATGTGAATAAGGGTCAAACACTAATGAATGTTAATTGCTAAGTTCTCTGTTAAGTATTGTGATCACTGATCTCTATCCCAGCTAGGTTGTAGACACTTGATTCCTAAAACTCCCCCTTCCTCTACCTAAGGTGAGACTTCATCAGCCTCATAGGTGTTTCTGAAAGGGTTGGTAGTTAGGGTTTTGTTGATGCATTGTTCAAGCATTGAAACCTCGGTTTGTCCCTGTGCCAACACTATCCATCATCTCATTCCTCTATTGCGTGAGGGCTTCCTCAAGAAACATTTTGAAAGGAACTGTTGTCTCGTCATCTTTCTTTTCTCCTGCCATGAGAGGTCGCTTGGGCATGCAAGAGATTTTGTCCTTAAGAGAGCCAAGCTCAAGACCCAACTCTTTGTACTCTGACCTCGTTGGGGACATGCATTAAGACGACAAGGAGCAGATTTCTTTGATACCATTGATCCAGATTTTATGAGAAGAATGAAATGACTACAGATTATTAACAAGTGCTTAACACAAAATAACAGAGATACAGTAACACTAGTTTTCTATTCAATAAGGAAATAAGTTGAAACTGTAAAATGTAGTGGAAAATAAGCTTGTTTGAATGGTGGCGGCTTATCTATGAGAAGAGATGTGATGGATGCGCTCATTCGCAAGAATATGGTTACAATGAGGCTCTAAAGGCCTTTTTACAATAAACAGGAATTTCAAAAACCATAGACATCAAAAAATCTAACCCTAGGAGATGAAGCACCAAAAGTCACATGGGCCCCGTTTGGGTAAGTCAGTACATCAACTTCACAGAGTCGTAACTTTTGCATATGATTTTTTTTTGATGCGCTCAATACCTTGTTAGAAAGATATATCCGAGGAATACAACTTTTGTGTGAGGAACATTGAAGGAACTTCCATGTTGCTCCCCATTTTCCCCAAAAAACGTCGTTTAGTGCCTCAAAACAGCTCCGGAAGTTTCAGGACCCGAAAAACTGCTAAATATAGTAAATTACCAAAATTGTCAAAAAACTGTTTTGAGCTAGTTGGAAAAGGTGGGTGGCCATCGATATCCACCTGGATCACTGAACATGCTCGAACATTAAAATTATAGAGTGGTCACGCAATTGAAACCATGGTATAGCAGAAGAGGTCAGTGGTAGTTGGTGGTGGATTGTGCGGGTCGAAGAGGTGTGGACCCAAACCTCCCTTGACATCTTCCATAATCACGTGCTGATGTAGGGTCCATCCGAGAGAATCGCGTGGGAAAAAAATAATGGCATACCCAAATCGCAGATTTCAACAAGATCGAGGGCCACACTTCATTGAAGGGATAGAAACTGCTCAAATGCTAAAATATTAGAGCGGTTCCACAATCGAAACCACAGCATAGCTAAATAGGTACGTGGTAGTTGGTGGTGGATTGCGGGGGTCGAAGCGGTGTGGATCCAAACAGCCCTTGGCATTTTCTGCAATCACGTGCGTATATAGGGTCCAATCTGAGAGGAGCGTGTGGCAACAAACTAGGTGTTAGGCCTCGTCTTGATCCCAAGGAGAAATCAGTTAATGAAAGAAGGACCAGTGGTTGAACCATCGACTACCCCCTTAAATGGAAGCATGGAGGGTTTGGATGAGGAGATAGAAAACTGTCGTCCTGAAGTACCACAGAGGGCATTTTTTCCTACATGCCTATATTGATCATATTTTCCTTCTGACAGAAGGAACAATACAGACAAGAGAAGACACAGGACACTAGAGAAAAGGCTCCCAAGCAACAAGACATGTCTACAATTTTTATTATAAATTAATATGATGAATGACATAANCCGAAGGAGGTTTTGAGAAATGTTTATGACTGTATATTTCAGTTTGTAAGCCAGAGGGGTATGTAGTTGTAAATTGTAGCTAGAAATAACACTAGGTGGGACTACTTTGGGTATCCTATACAATTTCTTGTTCAAAGTAATAATAAAACTGTGAGGCCTACACTCATATACAACATGAAATTTCGATAAATAAGGTTGGCCCAAAAGAACATTCCAAACTTCAAGAGGATAAACATTACACAATACCTAATCTTTGAAGGTCTTGAAGTCGTATGACATGCGACATTGTTGGATGATACGAGGATCTCTTTCTTGGTGGAGCCATCTAATGGTGTAGGGTTGCAGGTGTGGCATTGTCAATAGAGCTAGTTGCTTGACAACCTCTTCTGGGTTGAGGTTATTTTGGATACCACTATCAATGATAAAGTGCATCAGTGTGCCTTTTACCCACATATGTGAATGAAAGAGGAGATCGCCTTCTTCTGGCTCATCTAGTTCACCAAGTTGGACCTTGGTGGTAGAAATGGTGGCACTGAGTTCCACATCAATGATATGTCTCCCCCTTTCTGGTTCTGACTCAGAGTCGGAACCCACATTTGATTCAGAGGCTTTCACCTTATCCACCAGTGATTTCTTTGAGCAAAAATCATCAGTGTTATGCTAGAGGCTCTTATGGAAGTTGCACCACTTCCTGGTATCTTTCTTAGTCTTTCTAGTGTCCTTCTGTGCTTACGGCCTAGACTGGTTTTCCTAAGGCTGTCCTTCTTTTCTCTATCCTTTTTTCTATGGGTCGAGGATTCCATTTACTTTATTTTATGTGAGGGGTTATGATGTCCAAATTCTGGCATCTTTTGTTTAATCTTTTTCTCGATTTTGATGACATATCGATAGGCCTCTCCCAATGATGAGATTTCCAAAAAATCCATTTCGGCCTGGATGTATCTATGCAGAACAACGCGATACTTGAGCACCAGATGTCTCTGAGAATATTTTATACCCAACTTGGTGCGCAAGGTATGGAAGATAATTGTGAACTCTGGCACTTCTTGGTCTCTTTCCTACCGCAGTGTGGTCCATTTTGTATACAGGTCATCATAACTTCGAACATGGTAGTATTGTTCCTTGATAGTATCCATGAAGAACTCCCAGATGACCATGACTGTAAATAATGAGGGTTCCTCTATTTCCTTTTTCTCATAGAAATTCTCCCACCAATATTTGACACGGGGAATGACTTTGAGGAGCACAAATGTAATCTTTTCTCTGTTTGAAAAGTTATGGATAGAAAAATACCCTTCTAGCAGATTCAACCATTTTTCTACAACATCTATGTCTATATGACCTTCAAATATGGGAATATCAAAGTTGATTTGTACCTTGAAGGGGGCAACGCCTTCACTCAAGGAATATGTGTCACCTGTTGATAGTCACCAAAGGATTTGCGCAAAACTATCCATCATTTCATTCCTCTTTTGCATGAGGGATTCCTTGAGAAAATTTTTGAAAGGATATCCTGTCCTGACATATTTATTTTCTCCCTCCATTAAATGTCACTTGGGCATTCGAGAGATTTTGTCCTCAATAGAAACAAGCTCGAGGCCCAATTATTTGTACCCTGACCTCATCGGGGACATGCATTCAGAACACCAAAGGAGTAGACCGCTTCGATACCATTGATCTAGATTTTATGAGAAGAACAAAATGACTACATATTATAATTATTGTTAACACATAAACACAAGAATAACAGATATACAATAACAAAGATACAATAAAAATGGTTTCTATTCAATAAGAAAATGTGTTGAAACTGTAAAATGCAACGGAAAACAAGCTTGCTAGAATGGTGGCGGCTTATCTCTAAGAAGAGATGTGAAGGTTGCACTCATTTGAAAGAAGATGGTTACAATGAGGCTCTCTGACAATTTTTAAAATAAACAGGAATTCAAAAACCCTAGGAATCCAAAAACATACCCCTAGGAGATGAAGCGCCAAAAGTCATGTGGGCCCCGTTGGGGTAAGTTAGTACATCAACTTTCTAGGGTTGCAACGTTTGCATACGATCTTCATTTTAGGTGCACGATAGCCCATTGGAAAGGTCTATCTGAGGAATACACATACTTTCATTAGAATCTTACTACGTGAAAAATATGACTTTGGTGATCCCTAAAAACATTGTTTAGTTCCTCAAAACAACCGCAGAAGTCTAGGACCCGAAAACTAGAAAACAATTGCCAAACTAGAAAAATGCCAAAATCAGCTAGTTGGAATAGTTGGGAGGCCACCGATATCCATATGGATAAAAAATAGCGAGGAAGAATTCAATGTTGAGAAATACTTGAAAGAGAAGGAAGAGGCGGAAGCAAAGTCCGACAAGGCCTTGAAGGAAAAGGACGAAGTCGAATGATTGATAGAGAAAATCCAAGCAATGGTCCAGAACTTATTCAAAAAAGTCCTAGAAGTACAATTGTTAGTAGAGGTCAGAGTATAAGAGTAGGTATCCAAGATAATCACAGTCATCAAGGGACTCTGGAACAATATCACCGAGTTGGAATTGTGCACAATACCAAGGACACCACCAGAAGAAAGAGAATAAAGGGAAAGGATAGCTCAGACATCGGTGGAAAATATCAAAATATTAGAACAAGAAAGAATAAATATGTGTGACAAAGGCACACGCATTTGGACAAATCTTACTACCAATCCATATTTGCAATAACTGTAAGAGAAAATAAGGACTATGCAGGATCAAGAGCATCAGGCCAATGAGCGTGTAAATACTCTACCACCAATAAAAAGAATGACAAAAATCCTGGCTAACAAAAAATTGTACAGTGTAGTGGAATAGATGAAGGAATAACAATGGAAGATCATACATAAATTACAACCACTACAGGATGAATCCCTCGAGGTACTACAAGGACTAGATACTAAGCAAATCACTATGACACTAGCAATGCAAGAAATTGAGTCCAATCTTACTATTTTGACAGCATAGATGATGGATGAAATATTGAACAAGAAAGCATAACTAATAGAAGCAGTACATGAAGCAAAGGACACCCTCCAGAAATTTACTGAGGCATGGAGGAGTGAAACACAACATGCCTAAGTGCCTCGGGACGAGCCATAGGTGAGTGTTGGGGGCACGTTGGGAAGACAATTTTAGCGATGGAATAGCGAGAAGAGATGAGGTACAGGGAAAATGTCCAAAAAGGGCAAATGAAAAAGAATATCAAGAATATTAAGAATATCAAGAAAGAAGAGAGAGGAAAGAGGAGAATAAGGGGGACAAGAAAGAATAACTAGAAACAAATGTAGGGAAAACAATCGAGAATGAGTTGTATCCAGCACATAATGAGTTGTCACATGCTGAGCATGAGTTGTAGCCAACTCAAAATGAGGTGTGAAAATGCCTTGATAATAATGTATAAATATATAAAGGGTGTCGCGAAGTCGGGGATATCGAGATACAAAGAGAGAAAGAGAGGTCGAAGAAAGAAACAAAGAGAAAGAGAGTTTCAGAGAAAAGAACATTGTAAAGAAGCTACAAATGTGAGGATAATTGTATGCTAAGCATCCATTGTAGCACAGAGCGCAACCAAGACACTCATATATAATAAAGAAACCGATATTTTGTGGACGTAGCCTAGAGTTGGGCGAACCGTGATAAATCTATGTAGAAATGTATGTTTAGATATTAATCCATGGTACCTGTGTATAAATGTACGCTTAGATGTGTTAATTCAAGGATTTAATGAGAATGTATGGTTATATTTGATGTTGTTGTTGATATATTAGTGCGTAGTAACCATGGTTGTATATTTAACACCTAAATACTATGAATATATGAATGTGTACAAGGATAACTAAGTAAATATAAGTATGATAGAGCAGGTTTCCAATATTTATTTCACCACTGCAGAATCTTGGTTCCTGCAGCTCCCATAAATATACCTCAGGTGAGACTTCTCCTGCTTGTAGGTGATGTTGAAAGGGTTGGTGTCTGTAGGGTTGTGTTGGACTAAGTAAATTGAACCAAAGGTTTTGAACCTACCTATAACACCACTTTTCTGTTAACATGCTTCGCGGAAATATAACACCCACTCTCGGATTTTTAAACAATATGCATTTAAGCAAATGAAACACATTTAAACTCAGAGAAACATAATAATTACTGCTAATACAAATATTCTTTGGCATTAACAATAATTCATATGCACAACAGAATACATAGTAAAATATAAGCATCAAAGGCATGCAAAACATAACATTTAACATAAGTTGATACTTATCTTGATACTATGGTAATTCCACCAACCAGGTGCAGGCCTTCCACAAACCTCCTAGCCTTAGACTGCACTGCTCATCAAGCTCAATAGTGGGTCACCCCTGCGCTGGGGCTAAGCTCCACCCCCAAGGAAAGGAATCCTAGGCTAGGCTGAGGTTACAGGGAAAACACATAGTCATAAGGAAGGAATTCTCTCCCAGGAACCACTCACGCTCACTGCCCACAGACTCTCCTTCCCCACATGCCTATTCCACCCCAGGAGTATACACCTTCTCTATCACCTAGACAGTCCTTCGGCTGCTAACCTCCCTTACCTTGGATTATAGCAATAGACCGGACCAGAAGTCTTTGAGCTCTGTGGCAGCTACAAGGTTCCTTCTAGGAGTTCTCTCCTTCCGCTGTGCACTCTCTCACATGGAGAGAATTTCTCATAGGCCAACAACCTGTTCTTCCAACCTCAATCACCTCTCTCTCCTGGAGAGAGTGCTGTACAACTAGTCAACAAGCCCCACACAGTCCAACACTACATGGCCACAACAACCAACGGGGAAAATAGACATGGGCTTTCCAACAGGTTCAACAATGGTGGATGGTCTCTCGGATGTGGCTTCGGACAAGACTCCTCGCATAGGCTCGATGCTCAGACGGAGGATGCTTTGGATTTTCAGAGATTAACACTAGTTATTTCGAATCAACACACAGAATTTTCAAAGATTCATGACGAGTTGTCCATGCAGGGATAAATTCAGACTCTACGGTTCACAACAGGATGTATGTTTATCTAAGAAAAAAAACAAGCCTCTTTCCCAGTTCAGAGGATGCACAAAGGTATTTCTGCAGGGTCGGACGGTTCACACTCAGGCAGTCGAGTCGAATGGAGGAGGAACCCTAGCAGCAGTCGACAGGAATGGAAGCCGAACCTCCATCGTGGCTCATCTCAGCCCTTTCATTTGCATGCGCCTGGGTTAACACTTGTCACCCATGTAACTGCAAGCATTCCTTTAGCACGCGTTCCTTCCATTTGGAAGTCACATGTCATTCCAAAATAACTTAGGGTAAAAACATAATAATCACATGTCTTTTTGGAATAGTATTAAAATATTATTTTCAAGGCTTAAGACCCCTAGGCTTAACACTTAGCCCCTTTTCCCACCTTTGAGCCCCTAATCCCTTGCCCTCTCTATGTATTCTTAGTCCCCCATCACTCATTCATCGTGTCAGCCTGTACGCGGTGGTGTTTATATTTTATTAATGTGTTGCATACATATAAGTACAAAATCAGGCCCTTGGCCTACAATCCTTAGGCTCTCTGGCCTAACAATCACATAAGCCCACCAGCTTATAAAAACTTGCCTCACCAGCCTATAACACATATTTACAAAGGGCTCAGCCTTGGGGTCACTACAATCCCCCTCCCTTATTTTTGCAGTGTCCTCAGTGCAACTTTCACACTGCATCTGCAAGCTTTTCAAAATTTTCAAAAAGATGTGGGTACTCTGCCTGCATAACATATTCATGGTCCCATGTCACATCCTCGGGACCGTACCAGGTCCACTGGACCTTTACAGGCCCTATAGCTCGATTCCAAAGTTGTTTTTTTTCCTGACCAATATGCACACAAGATGCACTTGCAAGACACCTTCTGGTTCCACCTGAATCACATTCCAATCGATAACATGATTAGCATCAGGTATATATTTCTTAAGCAGTGAAACATGAAACACATTATGTACAACCATAGATGTAGGTAATGCAAGGATGTATGCAACTAGCCCAATCCTTTCCAAAATTTCAAATGGCCCACAAAATCTTGCTGCCAACTTGGTGCAACTTCCCAGCTTCAGGGAACTCCTGTTAGTTTTTACTTTCAGGAAAACATGATCACCCACTTTGTATTCTCTGTGGGTTTTGTTCTTATCATCATAAATCTTCTGTCGATCCTAAGCAGCCTTCAAATTCTTTTAATTCTTATCATTTGGTCTTCCATCTCCTTGAGCAGCTCAAACCCAACTACTGCTTTGTCAGCTGGATTATCCCAGCTCACTAGAGTGTTGCACTTTCTTCCATAAAGTGCTTCAAATGGGATCACCTTCAACGATGCGTGATACCCATTATTGTAGGCGAATTCTACCAAATATAGGTATTCTTCCCATCTTGATGGTTTATCCATCACCTACATTCTCAACATGTCTTTTATTACTCTGTTCACCCTCTCTGTCTGTCCGTCAGACTCAGGATGATACGTTGTACTAAAGTTCAGATTCTTACTGAATCCTTTTAGCAGTCCTTTCCAGAAATTCGAGGTGAATTTCAGGTCCCTATCAGACACAATCATCTTAGGAATTCCGTGCAAGCATGCCACTTCTTTTAAGAAGATATCAACAACATTTGTTGCCTTGTGAGTGGTTTTCAGTGGAATAAAATGGGCATCTTTTGTAAGCTTGTCCACCACCACCATGATCGAATCATACTGCTTGCTTGTTCTAGGAAATCCTGTAATAAAATCCATTGTCACTACTTCCCATTTCCACTTAGGAATGGGTAAAGACTGCAGCAACCCAGCTAGGTGCCTATGCTCAGCCTTAACTTTCTGGCACTCCATACATCTGGCAATGTATTCAGCGATATCTATCTTCATACCCGACCAAAAATAATGTCTTTTGACTGCTTCCACAGTCTTCTGATATCCAGGATGTCTAGCATAAGCCACGTTATGCATTTCTTTTAGAATTGCCAGCTTCAATTCTCGGACACTGGGTACATACACTCTATTTTTATACAGAATTAAGCCATTAGTTCCCAAGGTGTAACTTCCCTTGGTTTGTGGTCTCTCACGCTGTTGTAGCTTTGCGACCAGACCTCTGTACTACAAATAAGCATTTGTATCTTCCAAAATTCTATCCTTAATCTCATTCCTATACATGCTAATGGTTGTAGCATGTAATTCGTGCACTTTTCTACTGAGTGCATCAGCCACCTTATTTTCTTTCCCTTTGATGTGCTTGATATCAAAGTCATATTCACACAGAAACTCCAACCATCTGGTTTGCCTGGCATTTAAAGTCGGCTGATCAAATTAATACCTCAGACCATTGTGGTCTATTCTCAATTCGAATTTCCTTCCCATGAGGTAATGTCTCCATTTCCTCATTGCATGGATGATTGTGCCAGCTCTAAATTGTGAGTGGAATAATTCCTTTCATGCTTTTTCAGCTTTTGGGATTCATAACAGATTACAAATCCCTCTTGGCTGACAACTCCTCCCAACCCCTCCTTACATGCATCTGCGCACACCATGAAATCCATATCTAGGTATGCAATCCTTAGGATTGGAGCACTGGTTAACAACTACTTCAATCGCTGGAAACTGATCTCACACTCTTCCATCCACTGAAACTTCTTCTCCTTCCTTTGCAAGGAAGTGATAGGGTGAGCTATCTTTGAAAATCCTATTATAAACCTTCTGTAGTAACCCGCCAGACCCATAAAAGATCTAACTTATGCCACATTCCTTGGCACTGACCATTCTCGGATGGCCTCAACCTTTTCGGGATCCACAACGATCCCCTCTTCTGAAATTATGTGTCCCATGTAATGAATCTGCCTTTGATAAAATGAGCACTTGCTCAGCTTGGCATACAGCTGGTGTTCTCTCAAAACTTGCAGCACCATTCTCAGGTGTTGCTCATGCTCTTCCTCTGACTTGGAATACACCAAGATGTCATCCAGGAAGACTATGACAAACTTGTCCAAATAGCCCCTGAATACACCATTCATTAAGCACATGAAAACATCAGGTGTGTTTGACAATCCAAATGGCACCACCATGAACTCATAATGACTGTACCTTGTTCTAAAGGTGGTCTTGCTAATGTCCTCATCATTTATTCTCACTTGGTGATATCCGGATCTGAGATCTATTTTTTAGAATATTCTCGCACCCTTCAACTGATCGAAGAGATCATCAATCCTTGGTAGAGGATACTTGTTCTTGACAGTTACCTTATTCAACTACCGGAAATCAATGCACAGCCTCAACATCCTATCTTTCTTCTTCATGAATAGGACTGGGGATCCTCAAGGTGACACACTGGGGAGAATGTACCCCTTCATTAGTAGCTCTTCGAGCTACAATTGCAACTCTTTCAGCTCTAGCGTACTGATTCTATAAGGAGCCTTCGAAACTGGAGCTGCTCCAAGCATCAAATTTATAGAAA
>SNQJ01S0067231.1:95605-108399 GCA_010110895.2 Picea sitchensis | reverse complement strand
GACAACCACAGCTCTGAGAATTCCTTGGACTATTACCTGATTTCCCTCTTCATCCAGGAATGTAAACCTTTTGTTATGGCAGTCCACAAGGGCATGGTGTTGGTCCAATCAGTCCATCCCTATTAAGTAGTCGTAAGAGCCTAAAGGAAGAATATTCAATTCAGCCTTAGTGCTCAATCCTTTCATGTCCACTAAATAGGACTTAACCAATTCAATGACCTTCCTTTTGGTTCCTGTGGCTAACTATACTAGCCAAGACTTTTCATGTTTGCTTCTTGTTAAACGCAAACTTTCCACCCCCCTAGGATCTACATAACTATGGCTAGCCCCTGAATCAATTAAAATAATTAGTGGTCGGTTGTTAATCATACCTTCCACTTCAATCATGTGCGTTTGAAATTCTACTTGCTTGTTGTCCAGGACTGTGTAGATCCTTGGCATTCTACTGCCCATATCCTCCACTGTTTTAGCTTGCTGAACAGTATGGACAGTTCTCGCTTTATCTTTTCTGTGGGGGCAGTCTCTGTACCTATGGTTCCCTTTACAACCCCAACACTCCATAGGTGGCGGTCTTGGTATTTGCTCACCCACTTCAGCCTTCCTGGGCTCTCTAAAGGATGGTTGTCCCTAAGGACTGGTTCTAAAAAAGAAAGGTTTGTTTCCCTTCTACCTCTGTTCCTTCTTAAACTTCCTCTGGTCATCCCAAGTCTTCCAAAAAGGAGGCTTTTCTCTTTGTTGTTCATATAAGCATTCATCCCTTCTTATTGTTTCTTCCATAGTCTTAGGATCATCATATTGAATCTTGTCACCGATGGAAGGTGGCAGTGCACTCAGATACCTCTGAATCTTGACAGTCTCATCTTTGAGGAATGGAACATACTTCAGCAGTTCCAAGAAACTTCGTTCATACTCATCAATGGTCGTGTTGCCTAGCTTGAGTTCAAAGAACTCCTTCATATTTATATCATAGTATCTTTTGGTCAGGTATTTCTTCTCGAAATACCTTTTAAACTCCTTCCAAGAGATATCTTTCTCTCTGATGTGCTGCACTTGCAAAAACTGATCCCACCACATGGATGCTTTTCCTTTTAGCTGGTACATTGCAATTCTTCCTTCTGCATGAGCGGAGTAGTTCTGTAGTTGGAAATATTTATTCATGCCAAGAAACCATGTTTCGACATCTTCCTCCTTCTTATGTTCTCCATCGAACGTTGGAGGCTTGATCTTGTTCATCTCCCCTTTCAATTCATCCATTCCAGATTTTCGGTGTTTTCTGGTAGGAAACGAGCTTGAACTACTGTGTGTTTCCTTGCCAGAATGATTCAGGGAGGGGCGGTAATGTCTGCTACCACTCCTTGATCTTATTCTCCTCTCAGGGTTTCTTACACTTCTTGATCTGCTTGTGTCACTCTCTTTTTCCAATTTCTTTTATATTATTTCCAGGCTCTTCAACATTTTTAAGTTGAATTCACCCTGTCGATCCTTGATTTTTAGGAGTTTTCAGCTATCAGCTCGGTCAGCCTGGGCATCTTTCTGCAATATTTCAATGAGTTTCATCATATGTCCTTCCTTATCCATCTCTTTTCCATTCCCATTAGAGTTTTTTCCTTCGACTCCCAAGTTGACATTCCTTCCTACCCTTTCATCCTCTGTTTCAGAGGTAATCTGCACCTCTTCCAATTCCATACTCGGCGTCAGTTTTCGGCTGTCCTGACACTCGTTGAACTCTGCACACACCACGTGCATTCAACTGAAGTTTGTCAGGCCTTAACCCTTACAAAATCACAATATTCATAAATCAACGTGAGTGAGAAAACGTTTTAACTTCACAAAGTTTTCTGAGCTCTGACGGCTCTGGAATTTCGGGAATTCTGGCTTCGGAGTTTTGGTCCACGAGGCTCTCACACTCGCTTTCGGGTTTCGGGTCTTCAGTACCCGGGAGTTCACTATGCAGTGACTTCCAACTCCTTGTCACTACAATCCCCGAAATCTAAAATTTCGATTTACTTTATCCTCCGGGCCCACAGCACAATTGTTGCCCTTCACCACAGTGGCGCGTGGTACATTCAGAAGGGTCCATGTCACCTTTGGTGACATCATCGGGTCCCACCACTCTCGCCTATCTTCTCGACTCACTGGCACGTGGTACACATTCATGCACCCACATCCATTCCAAGCAAAATCCCATGGTTAGACTCCTTCCTCAGATCTACAACACATATGTTTTTGGCATTTTGGGGTTTTGGGCATCAAGAGTTCGTGCATCCCACATATTGAACTTCCATCTGCCGAAATCCCTAAATTACAGTTTACTCCTCCGCTGAATCAGAAGGTCAACTCCCTTCCTATGATCTTCGGTGTAGATCGTTTCATGATTTCGGGTTTCGGGTTTCGGAGGTGTTCACCTTCCTCACTTCCCATCTCCTAACTTTGTGAAATTTGAAAGGTTTTCACGACTAACTCGAGTGTGACTCCGCCAGATCTAACGGTCAAGCCTTCCTCCTAGATCTACAACGTAGATCTTCTTGGGTTTTCGGGTTTTCAGGAGTTCCCGTATCGCGATTCCCATGCTTATGTGAAACTCCAAAGGGTTTTTAAACCCTGCGCACGTTTTCCCGATCTGACGGTCACGAGGGTTCGCTACTTCCCTCCCGAACAGATCCTAAGGCTCCAGCACTGCTGGTGTGGAGTCCTCTCTCCCTGTGGCCATATACCACACCAGTTGTGGTTTCACAACACCGCTATACCTCATGAGATTATAGGCATGGTCAAGTAACTCCTTGCAACTTCGGACCATACTAGGGTCCGAAATTGGTCCTCCAGACACAATTTCCCCCCTCACCCTCGGTCCAAAGACCACTTAACTGACCCATCTAGGCTAAGTGTCGAAACCTTGGCTCTGATACCAAATTGTAACACCACTTTTTTGTTACTATGCTTCGTGGAAATATAACACCCACTCTTGGATTATTAAACAACATGCATTTAAGAAAATGAAACACATTTAAACTTAGAGTAACATAAGAATTATTGCTAACACAAATATTCTTTGGCATTAACAATAATTCATCTACACAACATAATACATGGTAAAATATAAGCATCACAGGCATGCAAAACATAACATTTAACATAAGCTGATACTTATCTTGATACTGTGGTAATTCCACCAACCAGGTGCAGGCCTTCCATGAACCTCCCAACCTTAGACCGCACTGCTCATCAAGCTCAGCAGTGGTTCACCCCCAAGGCAAGGAATCCTAGGCTAGGCTGAGGTTACAGGGAAAACACACAGTCACAAGGAAGGAATTCTCTCCCAGGAACCAGTCACGCTCACTACCCACAGACTCTCCTTCCCCACATGCCTGTTCCACCCCAGGAGTATACACCTTCTCTATCACCTAGACAGTCCTTCGGCTACTAACCTCCCTTACCTTGGGTTACAACAACAGACCGGAACGGAAGTCTCCGAGCTCTGTGGCAGCTACAAGGTTCCTTCCAGGATTTCTCTCATTCTGCTGCACACTCTCTCACCTAGAGAGAATCGCTCATAGGCCAACAACCTGTTCTTCCAACCTCAATCACCTCTCTCTCCTGGAGAGAGTGTTGTACAACTCGTCAACAAGCCCCACGCAGTCCAGCATTGCGTGGCCACAACAACCAATGGGGAAAATAGACATGGGCTTTCTAGCAAGTTCAACAATGGCGGATGGTCTCTCGGATATGGCTTCAGAAAAGACTCCTCGCATAGGCTCGATGCTCAAACGGAGGATGCTTTGTCTTTTCAGAGATTAACACCAGTTATTTCGAATCAACACATAGAATTTTCAGAGATGCATGATGAGTTGTCCACGCAGGGATAAATTCAGACTCTACGGTTCACAACAGGATGTACGGCTATCTAAGAACAAACACAGGCCTCTTTCCCGGTTCAGAGGATGCACGAGGGTATTTCTGCAGGGTCCGATGGTTCACACTTAGGCAGTCGAGTCGAATGGAGGAGGAACCCCCGCAACAATCGACGGGAATGGAAGTCGAACCTCCATCGCGACTCATCTCAACCCTTTTATTTTCATGCACCTTGGTTGACACTTGTCACCCATGTAACTGCATGCATTCCTTCAGCACGCATTCCTCCCATTTGGAAGTCACATGTCGTTCCAAAAGAACTTAAGGTAAAAACATACTAATCACATGTCTTTTTGGAATAATATTAAAATATTATTTCCAAGGCTTAAGCCCCCTAGGCTTAACACTTAGCCTCTTTTCCCACCTTCGAGCCCCTAATCCCTTGCCCTCTCTATGGATGCTTAGTCCTCCATCACTCATTCATCGTGTCGACCTGCACGCGGCGGTGTTTATATTTTATTAATGTGATGCATACATATAAGTACAAAATCAGGCCCTTGGCCTACAACCCTTAGGCTCTCTGACCTAACAATCACATAATCCCACCGGCTTATACAAACTTGGCTCACCAGCCTATAACACATATTTACAATTCATTTCATAACCCAGACTTACAAAGGGCTCGGCCTTGGGGACATTACACTACCTGTGTGTGTCCGCCAACAATATTGTAGTATATGTAGATGATCTATTGATAACATGGACCAATGAAAGGTACATTGCATCCATAAAGAAAGAGTTGAAGAAAGGATTTGAGATGAAATATTTGGGACATATTCACTACTATTTGGGCATTAAAGTGAATCGAAATCCAAAGTACATATTCATCTCCCAAAAGAAGCATGTTGGAGAATTTTTCAGCAAGTTTGACATGACTGAGTGTAATCTTGTTTCCACTCAACTGGAATAGAATTTGAATCTTATATCAAGGAAGGGAATGAATTTTAGGATGCAACCAAGTAGAAACAACTTGTGGGAAGTTGTATATACCTTACCATCACTAGACTAGATATTTCATTTGTAATTAGAATTCATTCCAGGTTCATGCAAAAACCTTGTGAAGGACATTGGTCTGTTGCAAAAGGAGTTGTAAAATAATTGAAGTGAGATCAAGATTTCAGACTCAAGTACTCTAAGGTGAATGACTTCAACCTGATTGGATATTTTGATTCAGAATTTGTTGGGGATAAGGAAAATGGAGTGTCAACTTCAAGTTATCTCATGAGTCTTGGATCAACAACTATCTCCTAAAGATCATGCAAATAGTCAATTTCAGCAAGTTCCACAATAGAGGAAGAATATGTGGCAGCTGCGGAAGCAACGAAGGAGATTGTGTGGCTCAGGAAAATACCTGAAGATTTGTAGGAGAACAAAGTGAATTCTACTCCTTTTCTAGTTGACAATACTTCTGCAATCAAGTTGTCCAAGAATCCCATATTCCATGATCGAACTAAGCACATCAACATAAAGTATCACTTGATTTGATATCATGTAGAGGTCATTACTATTCACTTGAGATGTTTTTCTAAAAAAGAGAAAATTGTAGACATCTTCACTAAAGTGCTTGGAAGAGAAAAATTTGAAAAGTTCATAATGATGCTTAGACTCAAAAATACCCTTTGGATTAATGGGGGAAATGTTAGACACTTAATCCTTGGGATTACATTACTTCTGTAACATTATTGTATATATGAAGAGTCATAGATGATAGGAAGAGTCACATGTTGGGGAAGACCAAAAATCATTCATTTGTATATTTATTGAGATTCATGTTAATGAATTAATCAAGTGTGGAGTTACAGTTTTTCCCATACCTAACCTGTTAGTCATCAAGAGGACCCTTCTGGTGATCATGATGTATCCCTAGAGCTTCCATCGATATGTATATGCATATTAGTACCATGATTTAACCTCTAGGAATTGTTAGAGTATAGAGAAGTGGCACGAGTCTCTAAAATTATTAAAAAAAATCATTTTTCTATGTAAAGAGATAATGTAGATTTGAATTTTTTGATCGATCCCACATGCCAAGGGGAACCCATTAATTGATTCAGGAACATGATTAGGTGGGCTAAATATATACTTGTAGGTTTATTTCAATTCCCTAACCCAGAAGGGTCACATAGTATTATTGGTCCTTCCTTAGAGGTATCTCACAGTGTTTTGGGATAACCTTATGACTCTATTGGTGCTAAAGGCTCTCATATACATGTAATTTTTTGGAAATCTTCCTAATTTGAGACTAAGGGAATATCAAGAATCCCCCAACTTTAAAGGAGTAGTTAGGTGCTATGTGGAAAGCCATTAAGTGTTTCTAGGGAACCTCCTAATAAGTAGAGTGGGGTTGTCTTTATATTCCCTCGATTGTAAGAATTTAAGAAAAGGGGGAGGACTCAAATTCCTTTAACTTTAAAAACCATGGGCTTGGTTGCCAAGATCACTAATTTGTTGATCTCACATTATAGAGGAGAAAACAAATTAATTCCTCAAGCCTAACAATATTTTTCATGAAATTAATGGGCTTCTTTTTGCTCCTCACGAGAGAAAAAAATAGGTGCCAATTCTACGTTCTTGTGTATTTGGAAATAAAATACATGTCTCTTTTTTGGGTGCAAATACCCTCTTTAGGTAGAAGGTTGGTGTACCACATTCAAGATAATTCTTTTTTCATGCAATAATTCCATAATTCCTTTGAAAGTTTAGACAAATTATGTTCAAAATCTAGACTTTGACGAAATTTGGTCATTATGTTTAGAATCTAGGATTTGATTAATTGAGGTTAGTAGTCGATACATAAGTATTTAACCCATCTAGGTCATCAATAATTTAAGGAGAAATTATGTGCAACAAATAAGTAGAGGATAAGAGAAAATTATAATTATAATGATTTGAATTTATGATCTCTTATAAAGAAATACATGTTCTTAACCATTAAACCCCCAAACAAAACAATAATAATAATAATTTATTAAAAAATTATACAAATTAAAAAAATATTATTATCATATATATTTTTTAATTATTTCAATCTTTATTATTCCATTTAACTTTTATTTCATTTTAATTTTAATTTCCTAATCTGTTTGCAGTTATATAATATTCTTTAACAATAAATTGAGAGCCGAGGAGTCATAAACCCATAATTTTGAGTTGTTAGACACCTTACCGTACCCCTCAAAATGCCTGAGACTCCAGAAATGGAATTTGACAGGCAATTTGCCTGTCACTAGGCAATTTACCCTAAAAATAAATTCTGAAAAATTGTAAATATTTTTCTTTAAATGCATTAAAGAAACTGGTATAGAAGTTGTGGAAATCATAGATGATTTTAGGGTCTAAATTTGGCAAATGGGTTAATTTTTCATGGTTTTTCCTGAAAAAATTCTGGTTTTTTTTTTAAAATGATTTGCCCAAATTTCATATAACAAAAGTATATCGTCAAACATTTTACATTTTTCATATTAAGGAATAGTAAAATTAGCCCATGTTTCTACATTTTAATATAAATTTTCATCCTTAAAATCATCCATGATGAAAACGGTCAAATTTGATAACCATTTCGATAGCCATCCATTAACCATTATTTGACGAAGTGATAAAAAAAAAAAATTTAAAACCGGTCGCAGAAACTTTGAGCCTTTGTGTTCCTATGGCTTTTTAATTTTTTGATTCGCATACGACGGTACTGCTAACCTATATTATTATCCATCTTGTCCGAAGTTGGCTGGTATTGAATTTAAAAACCGAAGTCGCTCAGTTGCTGTGGGCCGGTAACCGCAATTATATTGTGCGGTACACCACGCTGTAAATGGAAATGCAGGAAAGCACCGACAGCATTATGAGAATGCTTTCATGAAATATTGCAGTTTAAAAGTCCCGTAAAAAATTACTTGTCAGCTCTCTCTCTCTGGCATTCCATGATTGGAACCCACTAAATCAACGCAAAGTGAAAGAATACGTTGAATCTTCATGAATATATTTTCGAAGTTTGGATATCTCGCCCTCAACGGATCACAAATTTAAGCTTTTAATGTGTGAAGGAGGAGGAGAGGCGGGACCGCCCCTTTCGGCTAACAACCATTTTCGCTGATGGGTTGCAGGTAGTGCTTGACTTCATTGTATAATTTCTACATATGTGGGGTTGTGAGATGCCCTCTTCGGATGGACTCTACACATCACCCGGAATAGCAATATTGATAAAGTATTTAGCAGGACGATGAGAGGTTTAGTGTGGAACGAAATAGCAATGATTGGATATGCCAGTTGTAAGATCTGTAATTATGAATGGAGAAGCCCAATAAAATATAAAAACCAAAACCAGAGAACTGACAATGTGTGTTAGTAGTCTACGCCTGTGACAGCACACTTATCCTTTCAAGTTGACAAGCTGTGAAATTCAAACTAGTGTTCCATCGCATTGGACCACCTTTGTCTCCTTCCTTTGATGTTAATGACGGTGAAAAACAAAAATATTGGACCACCTTTGTCTCCTTTCTTTGATCTTAATGACATTTTGTGATATCTTTTCAAGCTGACAAGCTGTTCAAGTCAAAGCACTGTTCCATCGTATTGGACTACCTTTTGTCTCCTTCCTTTGATCTTAATGACGGTGAAAAGCATGGATATAGCTGGTCAATGTTACACATAGTGACGTATTTTTTTTATCTCCTTCCTTTGATCTTCATGAATGTGAAGGTGAAAAACATCCATATAGTTGATCAAAGTTACTTATAACAATGTGAATACAGTCTCATTCGTGTTAGGTCAGAACGCCTTTCTACAAAAACTTTGACATTGATGCATTGCTTTCGGCTTCTTACTTTTATCTTACGGAATGTGAATGTGAATGTGAAGGTGAAACACATCGATATAGTTGGTCAAAGTTACTTCTAATAACGTAAATACATTGCCGTTTTGTCACACTGTCTCATTCATGTCACATCCGAACATCTTTTCTACAAAGGCTCTGAAGTTGGAGCCTCTGGATATATCTGATATGAACATTCCATCGCATCGCATTTAGTACAGTGCAAAGTTCAAACGATAGAAGGAACTTCCTTGCACAAGAAATTTGACTTTTTATTTTCATTGAAAATTGGGTTACGTAATCTTTGCAAAAATTTAATTTTGGTGTTGATGAAAGTAAAAAATGGATTTGGTACTTCTAACATTCTTATTATTAAAACTAAAATGTGCAATGTTAACCTATAATAATTAGTGATTTTGTTTAAGGCTCGATAATCCGATTGTCAAAATATGATTGAACAAACCATTCGATGTTAGGGTTCTCTCCTTCCAGTGAAATCCTTCTGTCCATTATGTGATTGATGTTATGCATGGTGTGAATCTCTTATATGTAATGGATGTATTATCCTTCTTCATTTTTTTATTGTTGTTAATGTTTAATGTTTTTAATGGAAGATACTTTGTATTAATGGCTACTTGGTAATTTTTAATGGTGTAAGAGTTTGTCTCTTTGATGAATTTTTTCATGATTTCATTTTCTATCTATCCAACATGAATGCTAACAACTTTATTTCCTCACACATTAGTTTATTTATGATATTAGAGATTTGTGGACACCATTATATAACTGCGCATGTTGTACAAAGTTTCCAATTTTAGTTTTCTTTGTTTATTGACTATTGGAGAGAGGAAAACAATCTTTCCTTCTTTCCATGGCTTCTACAAGACATCATATTATTTTCTGAAGGATCTAGTGATGCTTGTGGACATCCTAGAGGCCATGCTTAGTCCCAACAATCTATCCATAGGATGTATGAGCCAATTGTGTGTATTTGGGGGTTGTAATGGCTCGTATAGGTGATACAAATAGTGGACCATCAAGCTCTTCCTTCATAGGGGCCACTCTTCTTGTGCTTACTGTTAACACTCCGTAAATCTGTTCAGTTGATAAATAGACGACGAAGGTAACTTTTTCAACCAACTTTGAGACCCGAAACTAGCCTTTCGAATCTGGAGAAGGCTCTCTCATAAATGGAGTGGTCTCCGTGCACGATATGACTTTGAAACCAATGGTTAGATTTAACACCTATGATATAATGGGTTCTGGTTATATTGGTGCAGGAAAGTAAGACTTGGGCTATGGGGTCGGTCTGAGGAAGAGAGAGGACAAATGACTCAATGACTGAACTCGAGAGGATAAGGCTAGGTGAGCAACAAAATTCAGTGTAAAACCGTAGTGTGTGGCAGGAGAAATTACAGGAAGTAACTCAAGAGCATCGCTGCAGACGAATTCAGAGTTAGCTTTAGAGGAAAATGTTTTGTCTAAGTGGCACGAACAAGGGGCGTTGTACAACGAATCCGTAGGTTTGATAATTTTTTCTGAAATAGACAGAAAGAGATATGAAATAAAGATAACAGGAAAGCACATACACAAAAAAGAAGCTCAATACATCCAACTGTTACAACTAGAATCTTATCGTCAAGCTACATGACCTTTGCATTAAATTCCGGTCAAAACTCACATTACATACAATAGTTGTTGTTTACCACATTTGCCAAACAACCCCGTTTACATGAAAATAATCCCCATATATAGAAATATAATGTTACCCTTGGCTGCTAGGGTTGAACTACTCCCTTCTAGAATCATGGATCCATTTTCTTTGAAAGAGAACAATAACTTCAACGGATTCCCTAAAAATAGAAAATCTAACTTTGCCAAATCATAATCGTAACCGAGATATTCTTTAAATTCATTGATCATGATCAACATTCGACCCTATGGTTGTGATAAGTCATCATTTTCACTGTTGGACAATGTGTTACCCCTACACAACAAATCTGCTACGCAACAATAACCTACAACAAAAACACAGCGAAATGCACAACAAATTCAAAAAATAGGCGTTAAGGATGACATTGTATATCACTATAAAAAACTATTTTTATAAACTCAGAGAGATTTTTGTAGTTAAGCAAATTACAAATAAAAAACTCTCTCGGGTTCTTTAAATTCATCTCCATCTGGCCAAAATATGTGTCGCAAAAAGATGTCTTGAACAGGAAATTGTAAAAGATGAAAAATAGGGATCAAAGATTCCTTCGAATCTCCCACTCCGTGACATGTTTTGAAAATATGAGAGAGGTTTTTATTATTTGGTTTGTCCTCAACAAAAACCTCTCGGGGATTTTCAGAATTCCTCTCCAGTTGGTCATAAAGTGATCTTGAAGTTGACCACTAAAACAGTCATTTGTGCAGTACGACCTATAGCATGTGTGCAGGAAAATCCATTGCGCAAAAAAATCCACTGTGTGAAAGCCCACTTCACGTCGAAATCCACTATGCAACAACATCCTATGCATGGCAACCTTCTTTGCATGACAACATTCTCTAGGCGACATGATCCTCTGTGCAACAATATTCTTTGCGCGACACCATCCTTTGTGCGACGAAATTCTCTACGCAACAACATCCTCTCCGCGACAACATCCTCTGCGTGGTGCATAGTGAATTTTACAGTGCGTAGTGAATTTTGCAGCACGTAGTTGCAAATGGAAATGGGAATAAATAAATTAAAGCTTCCTTTTGAAAATGACCCTTGGAGATGCTAGATGTTGTCAGTCATAAAAACAATATGGGTGCTAACATGCATGACTTTGCAAATTGTTGACAAACCTATAACCTGAGCTATGAAAATCATGGTGCTAACACCTACTATGAGAGGATGTAATTGATGTATGAAGGTCAAATTATTGCCACATACTGAGAGCTTGAATTCTATTTTAATTGTTTTGTTGAGACGTTGTTGCGAGAATCAAGAAATCAACTAGAGGAGGAGTTACTCAAGCTAAAAATCGGTAAAGTGTTGGATAATTTTAAAAATGATATTCTAAGTTCTTTGACCTCACAATTTGATATATTGCAAGCCAAAAGAAAGTAGGAAGAGGTAGAGCATGCACTATCTATATTTTTCTCCAAATGTAGGAAGAAACATCCCCTAAAGGATTGTCTATTGAACAACATTGAGATAGGACTAATAGCAAGGATAATTTTAAGGATGGAAATTATATTAAAATGTAGAAATGTGGACTAACCTTACTAATCCTTAATATTGAAAATGTAAAATGTTTGGCGATACTTTTGTAGAAATATTCAAATTTATAAGGATTTTATATAGTTTCTATAAAATTTTGGCAATTTTTGAGGTAAAATAATTTTATTCTATGGAAATTGAGCGAATCTTTTTTAGAAAAAATGGAAATTAGCGAATTTTTTTTGGGGAAAAAACATGGAAAATTAGCCCATTTGCGAAATTTAGCCTCTAAAATCATATATAAATAAAATTTGTGTAGCAAGGAACTAATGAAGAAGTGGAGAAGATTTGCTTCATTGCTCAGAAGCGACCTTGGCAGCCATGACCTCCAATTATGGTCCAAGACCCTTCACAGTTTTATATGTTGGGTATGTGTTATATTCTTTGCATGTGTGTGTGTGTGGGTGCGTCAGATACGACGGCTGCGTCTGACGATCCCTTCACCTAGGGCTCTGTCGTTGTGCCGGGCGCTTCCTAGGGGGGTCCCAGGGGGGGGCAGGTATGCCCCCCCCTGGTTACGCGCAGCGTTCGGCACCGGGCATAGCCCGGGGCCGACGGGGTTCGGGGCAGCGCCCCGAGTACGCGCAGCGTTCGGGGAAACGCCCCAAAAAAATTTTTTTGGGCGTTTTTTTGCTATTTTTAGCGGATTTTTCTATTTTTAGCTGATTTGTAAATTAATCCCAAATTAAGGGATTAGGGTTTTGGTATCTACGGAATACCTAAAAACATTGTATATATTGTATGGCGAATGGTGAAATTCGATATAATGAAAAAGAAAGGTTTTCCCGGTTGAGGGTTTCCGGTAAAGATCTCTGTGTATTCTGT
>SNQJ01S0067231.1:67974-82733 GCA_010110895.2 Picea sitchensis | reverse complement strand
TCTTCTTTCTCTCACAGTCTCCTCTCTCAGAATACAATATTCACCATCATCCATAGCCGCAATACATTTCCCTCATAAAAGAGGGTTTCCTTCTAGAGAAAAAAACCCAAAAATAATCTCTATCGTTAGATCTGTGACCTTATAATGAACGGTCCAGAGTTACAATGAAATTACAATATACTTTTACAAGACAATTTTTTCTTCGGGGGCTTCACCCCTGAACTCGGACTTGCCCCCAGACCCCGCAGAGGGGGTACCCCCCCTCTGCACTCCCCCATGTGGAAGAGTGTACATACTTCTGGCGTGTAAATACTTCATGGGGTATAAACACGGCTGAAAGAAAGGACCTCTGAATCAAGAAGATAATCAGGCTCCACAACGAACATGGAAATCAATGCACAACCTCAATGTCCCATCCTTCTTCTTCACGAACAGGACCAGGGCACCCCAAGGTGACCCGATGGGGTGAATGTACACCTTCTTAAGAAGCGCTTCAAGATTCAATTGCAACTCTTTTAGCTTTGGCGTACTCATTCTATAAGGAGCTTTCGACACCGAAGTTGCTCCAGGCATCAAATTTATAGAAAAATTGATGTCTCTCTTCGGAGGTAGTCCAGGTACCTCCTGAAATACGTCCTTGAACTCTGTGAGTACCTCATGGTCTCCAATTATTGATACTTCATCTCTGGATGCTTCCCCCACATGGGCTTCAAATAATTGACAACCTTTCCTGTAACACTTCTTCAACTGCATGGCTGAGATTTCTCTAACAGCCACAGCTCTGGGAATTCCTTGGATTGTTTTCTGATTTCCCTCCTCATCTAAGCATGTAAACCTCTTGTTATGACAGTCCAAGAGGGCATGGTGTTGGTCCAAGTAGTCCATCCCAATTAATCAGTCATAAGAGCCTAAAGGTAGAATATTCAATTCAACCTTCGTGCTCAATCCATTCATGTCTATCGAACAAGATTTAACCAATTCAATGACCTTCCTCTTGGTTCCTATAGCCGACTTCACTAACCAAGACCTTTCATATTTTCTTCTTGATAAATGAAAACATTCCACCACCCTAGGATCTACATAACTATGGCTAGCCCCAGAATCAATTAAAATAATAAATGGTCAGTTGTTGATCATACCTTCCACTTCAATCATGTGCGATTGAAATTCTGCTTGCTTGTTGTCTAGGGCTATGCAGATCCTTGGCATCCTGTTGCCCATATCCTCCACTATTTTAGCTTGTTGAACATTGTGGATGGTTCTCGCTTTATCTTTTCTGTGGGGGCAGTCCCTGTACCCATGGTTCCCTTTACAGCCCCAACACTCCATAGTTGGTGTTCTGGGCATTTTCTCACCCACTTCATCCTTCCTAGGCTCTCTGAAAGATGGTTGTCCATGAGGACTGTTTCTGAAAAAGGGAGGCTTGTTTCCCTTCTGCCTCTACTCTTTCCTGAACTTCTTCTGATCATCCCAAGACTTCTGAAAAGTAGGCCTTTCTCTTTGTTGTTCATATAAGCATTTTTCCCTTCTTATTGTTTCTTCCATAGTCTTAGGATCATCATACTAAATCTTGTCACCAATAGAAGGTGGAAGTCCAGTCAGATATCTCTGAATCTTGACAGCCTCATCTTTGATGAATGAAACATACTTCAGTAGTTCCAAAAACCTTCATTCGTATTCATCAATGGTCATGCTGCCCAACTTGAGTTCGAAGAACTCCTTCATCTTTCTGTCATAGTACCTTTTGGTCAAGTATTTCTTCTCGAAATACCTCTTGAACTCCTTCCAAGTGATATATTTCTCTCTGATGTGTTGCACCTGCACAAAATGATCCCACCACATCGATGCTTTTCCCTTTAGTTGATACATCACAATTTCTCCTTCTGCATGAGGGGAATAATTTTGCAATTGTAAATATTTCCTCATGCCTAGAAACCATGTTTTGGCATCTTCCTCCTTATGTTCTCCATTGAATGTTGGAGGCTTGATCTTGTTCATCTCTCCTTTCAATTCATCCACTCTAGATATTTGGTGTTTTCTGGTAGGGGGCGGTCTTGAACTATTGTGCGCTTCCCTGTTGGAATGCTTTGGGGAGCGACGATGATGTCTGCTACCACTCCTCAATCTTATTCTTCTATCATGGGTCCTGTGACTCTCTATCTTGCTTGAGCCACTCCCCTTCTCCAACTTCCTTTCTATTCTTTCCAATCTTTTCAACATTTTTAAGTTGAATTCACCCTATTGATCCCTGACCCTCATGAGCTTTCGGCTATCATCTCGGCGATCTTGGGCATCTTTCTGCATTATTTCAATGAGTTTCATCATATGTCCTTCCTTATCCATCTCTTTTCCGTGCCCATTAGAATTTCATCCTTCGACTCCCAAGTTGACATCCCTTCCTACCCTTTCGTCCTCTGTTTTAGAGGCAATTTGTACCTTTTCCATTTCTATATTCAGCATAGATTCACGGTTTCCCTAACACTCATTGAACTCTACACACACAATGTGCAATCAACCAAAGTTTGTCAGGCCCTTAAACCTTCAAGAAAACTTACAATATTCATAAACCAACGTGAACAAGAAAAATGTTTCGATTCCATTAAGTTTTCTGAGCTCTATTCAGCTCTATAATTTTTGGGACTTTGGGACTCCGGGTTTCGGGGTCTCAGTCCACGAGGTTCTCATTCTCACTTTCGGGACTTCTAGTTTCAGGGTCTCGGTCCACAAGACTCTCATACTTGTTTTCAGGACTTCGGTTTTCGGGTCTTCTATACCCAGGAGTTCACGATGCAGTGACTCCCAACTTCTTGTTGCTACAATCCCTGAATTATGAAAATTCGGTTTCCTTACTCTCAAGGCCCACAGCATAGCATTTCAGCCTTTAGATCTGCTATGGTTCTTCCATCTCCAAAAATTTCGAGACTTCAGGACTTTGGTTTTCAGGGTTTCGGTCCTGGAGGCTTCCAGACTTTCTTTCCTTTCCAATCCCGACTTCTGAAATCCTGATTTACTTTACCCTTCAGGTCCACAAAGCACAGTTTTCACCCACACCCACGGTGGCACGTTGTTATCCACATTTTTGGTTATCGAGATGATATTATGATTAGGTCATGATAATGGAAGATCAAACTCTTCATTAAGAACTTTTTCCTAAAGAAAGTTACACTTGTCATTTTCTAAAAATCATATTTTGAAAATAGTTCGCAGGCTGCATATATACTCTCCTGCGAGAATCCTTCATTCCCGCAGGCTGCATTCCTCTTGACTGTGAACTTCTCGCACTGTGTCAATGGTTAGGGTGCGAACATGTTTCTAAAGAAGGAAAATAGATAAGTTCTTGATCCTTCTAGAAGGAATCTTCTAGAAGGGTGAGTTGGAGTTCGGATGGTTGGCAAGATACTGACTTTCCAGATATCTTGGGATTATTCCCTATCCAAGTAACTAATCAATCTTCTCCTATTTATTGAAGAGATTGCTCATGGAAATGGTTAACTAGAGAAGATAGAAGCAAGTTAGCAAGAGATTCATTGGAGAGTTGGTGCAAGACTGTATGGAGGACTGATACTACAACAACAAGAGACAACAGTAAGGTCATCATATGTGGTTGAACTTCTTCATGCATGAGCAAGTGTGTGTGTCAAAGATAGGAGCCATCGAAAGGAGACCTACGACATCAAGGCTCAGGTTGTAAGTTTCTCTTTCATTAATGCAATACAGTTATATGTCCCTTTCCCATAATGATGATGTCATGTTATTACATGATTCCTTGATCACATGTATAGACTAGGTATTGAATATATTAATCTGCATTTGTTGTGATTGGTTTGTGTTGTTGTGATTGGAACGACGCAAGAGCATCGGAGCAGGGCAAAGAACAACAGAGATTAAAGGAAAGCGTTCATAAGGTATGTTCGTCAACCATTTCTCTCAGTTCATTTCAATAGTCTAGATCTAGGGAAAGGGTAGTATTCTGTCACGTTTTGTTCCAGATCCAGGTGGATCTGGGGAGATTGGTCTGTGTCCGCACTCACGAATTTATCCAGAAACACACGTGGCACGTTTAGGAGGGTCCACGTCACCTTCGGTGATGTCATCGGGTCCCACCACTCTCTCTTTTCTTCTTGACCCACTGGCACGTGGTATACACCCATGTGTCCATGTCCATTCCAAGTGAAATCCAATTATCAGACCTTTCTCAGATCTATGACGCAGATCTTTTTAGTGTTTCGACGTTTCGTGCATCAGGAGTTCTTGCATCCATGTATCTCGAGCTTCTGTTTGCTGAAATTATGAAAAATCATGGTCTATTCATCCAACGGTCAAGTTACTCTCCTACGATCTACGGTGTAGATCGTTTTGGGATTTCGAGGTTTTGGGTTTCGGAGGTATTCACCTCTCCTCACTTCCCATCTCCCAAAATTTCTATTTCTTCCTGGACAATTAATGGTTCATATCTCTCTTAGATCGATGGTTGTGATCCAAACGTGAATTCGCGTTTCGCCAATTCTCACAAACTCACCCTTTGACCATTTCAAGTTACGAGTCAGTGAAAGGTTGATCTCTCTCCACGCATCCTTTCTGATGGATGGTCCTGGCAAATAGGTTGAAACGAGACCCACACAAATTCGCCCATTCCGGACCCCCCCCCCCCTTATTAAAGGTAGACAGGCAAAGGGGATCCAGAATCCAATCTTTTCTGTAGGATCAAGTGCCCCCCCAATCTAAGCCGTTGAAACCTGCGTGCTCAATTCCAGATCCCCCCCCCCTTGTTAAAGGTAGAATGACGAAGGGGGTTTGGAATGGAACCCTGGCCGTAGATCTGGGTGCGCAGACTTTGGCTCCCCAGATTTGCCCGCCGCTTAACGAAACGTGCATTTTGCGACCCAACTTAGGGTAAGTGGGTTCTTACTCCACTCCTTTGCAACTCCAAAGGGTTTTAAACCTTGTGCATGTTCTCTATATATGACAGTTGTGAGGGTTCTCCTTTCCTCCCAAATAGATCCTATGCTTCCAACACTTCTGGTGTCGAGTTCTCTCTCTCCCTGTGGCCATATACCATACCGGTTGTAGTTCTTATAACACCGCTACACCTCCTAAGCTTTGTATCATGGTCAAGTGACTCCTTGACACTCAAGAACATTCAAAGGTCTGAAATTGGTCCTCCAGACACAATTTCTTCTCAAAACCTCAGTCCAAAGATCACTTATTTGGCCCATCTAGGCTCAGCGTTGGAACCTTAGCTCTGATACCATACTGTAACACTCTTTCATTTGAAGATATAATGCTCTGATACCATACTGTAACACTCTTTCATTTGAAGCTATAATGCTCTGATACCATTCTGTAATTCTCCCCCGGTCGTCATCCAACCCACTGGCCGGGCAGACGCTACTTTGCGGAACAACATCATTTTATGCTTAATTAATAACATGCATTTAAAACAGGTTAAACACATTTAAACTCAGATTCAGCACAAGATTACTGCTGACATAAATAATCCATGGAATTAACATTAATTCATATACACAACAGAATGCATGATAAATATAATTACACAGACATGCAAAAAAAATATTTAAAACATCGTCTGGTACTTATCTTTGAAATGATGGTAATTCCACCAACCACACGTAGGCCTTCCACGAACCTCCCAGCCTTAGACCATGCTTCTCATCAAGCTTAGCATTGGGTCACCCCTGAGCTGGAATTAAGCTCCACCCCAAGGCAAGGAATCCTAGGCTAGGTTGAGGTTACAGAGAAAACACACAGTCACAAGGAAGGAATTTTCTCCCAGGAACCACTCATACTCACTGCCACAGACTCTCCTTCCCCACATGCTTGTTCCACCCTAGGAGTATACACCTTCTCTATCACCTAGACAGTCCTTCGGCTGCTAACCTCCCTTTCCTTGGGTTTCAACAACAGAACAAACCAGAAGTTTCCGAGCTCTATGGAAGCTACAAGGTTCCTTCCAGGAGTTCTCTCCTTCCTCTGTGCAGTCTCTCACCTGGAAAGAGTCACTCACGGGAAAAGAATCTTGTTCTTCCAACTTCAATCACCTCTCTCACCTGGAGAGAGTTTTGTACAAACTATCCAACAAGCCACACACATTCCAGCACTGCATGACCACAACAACCAACGGGGAAAATAGACATGGGCTTTCCAAACAGGCTCAACAATGGTAGGATGGTCTCATGGTTATGGCTTTGGGATAGAGACTCCACACACAGGCTCGATCTTCTCAGACAGAGGATGCATCATCTTTCCCAAAAATTAACACAGGCTATCCCCGAAATTCACACACAGACTTCACCACCCAATTCTCAGAATGGCATGAGGTCTCTTCTAGGGTCAGACGAGATGTATGGTTCAGAAGATGCACTATCGACTCTTCTTTCAAATCAGAGGGGTTTACACTCAATTAATCCAGGGTCGAATGGTGGAGGAACCCCCCATCATGGCTCATCTCGGTTGTTTTATTTACATGGGCTTGGGTTGACACTTGTCACCCGTGAAGATGCATGCTTCCATCAGCATGCCTTCCTCCCACCATTTGGAAGTCACCTGTCATTCCAAAAGAACTTAGGATAAAAACATATTATTCACATGGTATTTTTGGAATAATATTAAAATATTATTCCCAAGGACTTAAGCCCCTAAGCTCAACACTTAGTCCCTTTTCCCACCTTCCATCCCCTAATCCCTTGCCTGCTCTGTGGAAGCTTAGTCCCCCATCACTCATTCATCATGGTCAGTCTGCATGTGGCAGTGTTTATATTTTTATTAATGTTCTGCATATATACATGTACAAAATCAAGATCTTGGCCTTGAACACTTAGGCTCTCTGGCCTAACAATCACATAAACCCACTAGCTTATATAAACTCGGCGCACCATCCTATAAAACATATTTACAATTCATTTCATAAACAATATTTACAATAGGGCTCGACCTTGGGGATATTACAGTAGAGGTAGCCAAGGTGGGTTTCATAGGATATAAGCGAGGGAAAAGAAAAATGTTGTACAAAATTTTCCATACATGTTATCCATACACGTACACAGGTCTTAGTGGATATAGTCACGTGCATATGCAGGTTTGCTGAAGGACAATCATGTATACCTTGTGAAACGTACTGGTAAAGGGTCGTACAACAACACATGCATTTTTGGGTTTGTATGGAATGTGTATTTCTCTTAGTAGGTCTTTTTCCCTGCTACATGAGCCCTGATTTGACCTTAATAAAATCATATTGGAACTGTTTTTCCCTACAGGATTTTTTCCAGGGGTATTTTACCCAAATATATTGTTGGCCCAGGGGCAGACCCACGGTTCAACCCTACAACAATGCACCAACAAAACCCTAAGTACCGACCCTTTCGGAAACACCTGCAAAGCAGATGAAGTCTCAATCGAGGTAGAGGTAGGGGTGGTTGCAGGACTCAGATGTCTGCAACCTTAGCTGGGACACAGATCTGTGATTGTAACACTTTAACATAGCACTTAGTTATTACAATTCATTAATATTTAGTCTTAGTTCACAACGTAGCTAAACCCTGACAACAGCCAGCACAACATTCACACATATCTAATAGATTCAAGCACTAAGCATACCAATAGAGATCATATCTAGAATTCATTCACATTATTCAGCACTAAGCTATCATATCAGATTCATCTATAATCTAGCATCGCACTAAGCATTGAATCACATGAACAAAAGAACATCCAAAAAGCACAAAGCATTCACAAAACAAGATATACATGGTTCACCCCCACCTTGGGGCTACATCCACTAACTCGTCATCCTCTTTATTATCTTTGATCAATCACTTTCACTTAGCTATACAAGCCTCACTCAGTATGCACAAAGCAATTACCACTTAGCACTTAGCACACTTGCAACTAACTAGTCACTACTAGTCACTATTCACTACTTCTTTTATCGTCTAGACTTCTATTATACATTACAAAATAGGCCTAAGCATGGGTAAACCCATGGGACGACATCCCCATACCCATTACATAATCCTAAAACCCAAAAAGGCCTTAAAAAGGAGTTGAGATCCCGCGATCTCCACTTCGATTTGCGCTCCACCTTCGACAGCCTGTCGAAGTCCCTAAAATAGGTCGAACATGATCAAGGATCCTCAAAACTTGGTCAAGGGCCAACATGCCCCCATCACTCACCTGTGACTCATCCCGAGTCACTCAGATATGGGTAATTTTGCCTCAAAATCCTCGAACTTGGCTTGAGCTGCTTCAACTTGTTGTTGCTCCATGGCCTCCTCCTCAATGAACTCTTAGATAATAGTTGATAGGTCCCTCTAAGTGTTTTTCAACTGTAGTGATGACTTTCTCTATTTATTCTCCTCAACCTTCGATCTCTGAGAATAGTTGGAAAGTCTCATCCTGTATAGGTTGGAGCCTCTGAGTCACTTCCATGACTCTGCTCTAAATTGGGTGGAACTGCTGTTGAGCAGTGTGCTACTCTTGGGATCATTTCATCCTTTCAACAGTTGATAGGGGCTTCAACTACGCCTGTATTATTTTTGCTTGCTGCTTCACCTCCTAGAGTTGTGAATCCAGTGCCTTTAGTTCTGGATTCTTAGTGAGTCACTCATAAGTCTGGGCACTGCGATCACTTAGTTGTTTACATTCCATGGCAAGGGCCTTTATTCTCTCAACTACACTTTGAGCAGTTGCATCTCTTTGATCTGTCACATCATGCGGGGTGCCGGGCACTATGCATTTCTCTAAGTATGTTATTCTTTGCTGTGGTTTATGGATAGCTTCTACGAGCTACTCTAGTTGATGCTCATCTCGGTCTTCTACCTTTGGCTCTAATCCTGTTAAGGTATTTATAAAGGGATCCCCAAATAATAAGCTTGCTTGTGTGTGGGGTGTGTTTGGTTTCCCTCACTGTCTGTCTTCCTCTCCCTCTGTCTATAAGGTCACCCCCCTCGGCCTATACAAGAGTTTTCCATTTTCTCTTTCTTGTCTGAACCTACTATCAAATAAGGGAGAACCGAACTATGGCCTTTGTGGGAAAGATAGACTCCTAGTCTATTGTAGTTTACCACCCACAAATTGATAGGTCAGTTTCCTCTGTTAACTATGATTAGCTATGGCTTACTTACATAAAGCAATGGGCAGGATGGGAGAATTAGGCACAGAACGAAGTGCTCCGTTGACTGCTTCTTTCACTTCGAGTTGTTCTATGAGCAACTGTTGTTTTTCTTGTTGAATCTGTGCTTTCTCCTCTTCAAACTTTGTCTGGAGAGAAACCTTCTCCTTCTCTGCAACTCGACATTGTTCTATGACTACTTATTGTACTTGCTTCAAGGCCTAGGTGGCTTGTTCTGTTTCTTCTTGTGCGCAACGAAGGTGATATGGGGTCGCATCATCTAGTCGACGGAGTGGGGTTGGATCATCTCCCAACTTTGGTTCTTCTAACAGAAGGGGCTCAGTGGAAACTGTGCGACTAGAATGGAGGGTCTGTTGTACCCCTCGGAGCTCAACCTCAATTTTTTTGTACATCTCCTCCTACTTGGCTTCATGTTTGTGCAATATTTTCTACAAGGCATTGTTTACAACTACGATGATGAAGTCAAAGTCATCGACAGTGAGAACAGTCTTCATCCTGGTCAAGGTGGCTCTGGATTTATTTCGGGAAGAGGGTTTTGAGGGAGAAACATTCCTCTTCTTCAAGGGATCATCCTCATCTCTAGGCGGTGTTACTTCACCTTTCTTCTGATCATATTCTTTTCCTTTTATCTCTTCTACTTCATCATCACCCCATCAGTCAAGTGATACTGAAGCAGTTTTTTCTGATGTGTTGCTTAAGTCTTGGACTTCTACGGTCTTCTTCCTTCTGTTGGTTCCGGGTGTGTCATGTTATTTTTGAGTGGCCGCCAAGCTGTCAAGTTTGGGGTCAGACATCTCTACAGGATTAGAGGGGATAAGGAGGTCTGCTGACCATTCCTTAGTTATCTCCTTGAGGTCCTCTTCTGTGAGCTTGTATTACAACTGAAGCTCCTCCTTATGCTCATCTTCTCGTGCAGTGATATATATGAAGTGCCGATCTACACAAAACTTCAGGAGGGGTCAGAACCAATGTAGGGTTTTTTGCATCATGCGAGGTTCAGTTTCGATATCCCTCCTTAGTTGGAGATAATATGTGTGAAAGACTACGTTCGACTTCCACTATTTTCCCATATCACTCGAGTACCAAAGCATGGTGAACTTCGTAGCAAGCAGCTCGAACGACTCAATGTTTGGGAAGGTTGCACCTTCCGAAATTTCCCAAGCAATAAACGAGATGAGGATAAGGAGCCAGGTAAAGTGTAACTCGTAGCCCTGACCCTGTGCTTCATGCCAGTCTAATTCCAGCTGATTAACTAGGTACTTCACCCAGTTCATCTGTAGGCCTTCCACACATTTCCCTGCGAGGTCAATGACAAACCCTATGACCTGCATGGGTATGTTCTTCCTTACTATATTTCTTGCAATTAATTGGTATGCTAGGTGCACTGCACCATTCTGGATGGATGCTACCTTGTAGCCTCACGTCCCCTTCTCAACATCGTCGTAGGTATCCTTGATCTTCTGTGCTAATGCATGATCTGTGGTTTTTCCTAGATAGAAGTCCTGCGGGTCGAGTCCTTGCATACTTAATCCAGTGATCCTATGGATCAATGTCAGATCGACTAAGATACATTGGTCTATCCATAAGTAGCCACCATGGTAACATGAGAGTAGGAGCTTAACATAGATGTTAACCTCCTTAAGCTTTCCAAAGTGTGGGATTTTCATTACATTCAACAGGGTGGACTACGCGAGGTTCATCATACATGGCTGGGGGATTATTCCTGGTCAAGTATTTATACGGGGCAAGCATACTATGGTTCTTGCGGTCTCCTAGGTTGAAGTCGTTGAACTTCAATGTTGCGATCTTGTCCTACTGCACTCTAACTGTGCATATCCCCTTTGGGAGGTACATAGTAACCATGGTTTAATCAAAATCTCTCGGCACACTATCACGACTCACCGCATCGGCCAGAGGGGGGATGTAGTCAGGTAAGATGGTCAGGATTAGCTTCACATTTGCTAGGTCATCTCTCTACTTGGTTCTCTTTTCCATGACGACTCAAGATGGTCTGAATCCATGAGTGGTCAATGGAGAGGCTTGCACTCCTCTCATCGATGACACTTGTACACCCACAGACATTACCCTTTCAGACATTACTCTTTCAGTCATGAGGTTGATGAGTACCTCCTTCACAAACTCTTTGATTGCACTAAGTTATTTGGACATACACGCTCGTGGTTGAATATATCAGGTTTGAAGAGTAACTACTCAATGCAATGGGATGGATGGTGATAGATCGATGATCACTATGCGAAATCAACTGATCTACGGGCTTAGATAATCATGTTTGGAAAAAGTGTTCTTGGTGCAAGGCTCGATGAAATAAGTAGATAACTAGTCAACAAATCTCTCCAACGGGTGAGAAGCCTTCATTAATTCAGTTATGTCCATTATGACGTGGTCCCAACGGTCTGATGGCGATCTTTCTAACCATAAATGGCATTCTACCCATTCACATTGTCAGTCTAATGGTTATACTTTTTCCAACGGCTATATTTCTTCACCATGGTGAAGCCCCATGTGGCGTTGTTCTGCTATCTTGGCAAAGTTCTAGTTTTGCAAATTTTCCTTCTGCGAAGTTCCCTCGGGAACCTTCTGTAAATTTTCAATCTTTGATCTCTTCTTACTTAGTTTTCTATCCTTCTTTCCAATGAGATTCGTCTCAGTATTCCTCTTTCCATTCTAATTCTTATCTCCTCTTGGCATAGTAATTTCGCGTTGTTGAGATTCTTTCCTAGGATTCAAGGGAAATACTTCTTCTCTATCTGGGGTAGGTGCTTCAGTTTTCTGTGAGTCTTCTTTTGTTCTTTCAACTTTGACATCCAAGTTTCTGGTTCTAAATATCTTTGATCTATTCTCATGTTCTTCAATCAAGTGCATGATCCTCCTATTCATGAAATCTTTCAGCTCTTTCTTCTTCTTCTGTCCTTCTGGCCTGATCCCTTTCAATCCAAGGTTTTCCTAGTAATATAGCAAATGGGGCGTTGTTCTCAATAAATTTAACAACCTTAAAATCTTATTCTGTCAAGGTTCCATGAGCACTCATAGATATTTGGGTAAGTCTTCCACATAGGGTTATCATCTTTCCTCTAAATAATCCTATTCATCCGAATGAAAGAATCATAGCAAGCTTTCCTAAAATTTCCCAAGTTCTTTCTGTCATGATATTCACCTGTGTTTCCTCATCCATAATGCAGTCAATGTCGAAGTCTCATATTCTTGTTTCTTTGCATTCTTTTTCTTTGAATATCTCTGGTATGTTGATGCCTCTGTAATCTTTCAAGGTTTCTTTCATTTGCAATAGTACAATTTTTGTTCTTTTTGGGGTTCTACATGGTCTCAGTTTTTTGATCTTCCTCAAGGTTTTCTTGTCTCATATTCATTCTTTCAACCTTAGCAATCATTATAGGGAAATCCAAAACTTCATGATCCATATCTTTACAACAAAGATAACTGGGTCTTCTACCAGGCAATTCCTTAGCAAGATGTCCCAGTCTTCTGCAACTATAACAAAGAGTTAATTCTCTCTTTCTCTTAAATGACCCCCATCCTTTCCTGTAATACACACTAGGATCATGGTAGCTAACCTGCAAAAAAATATTTCTAGGATCCTGCATCCATTTGTTAGTCCAAACATTCTTTCTATGCATAGGAATAACATATCTTTCACTATTCTTATCAGATCTAGTCATATCAAATCTTCTTTCATCTAGTTGTGCCCTAGTTTTCAGGCTAGGAAAACATTTATCAAACATACCTAGATCCATATTCTTGAAACAAAAATTTCCACTTATCTTACTTTTCTCAGAGCACAAAGCTTCCAGATCTAAAACTTTTCACTATTCTTACTTCTTTCATAGCACAAAGCGTTCATATATTACCTTTTTTCTTTAGATCAGACTTCTCTTCCTAGCACAAATATTGAAAATCCAATTAGAGTACTAGACACCAGGGTAACAGATCTATGCACAGAGGTTTCACATTTTCAGTTTAGATCTTCACACAAAACCTCTTCTTACTCAGTTCCCAACAATCACAGTTTTAGTTCCTGACAATGGAACCATTTGTTGGCATGGGGGCAGACCCATGGTTCAACACTACAATAGCACACCAAAAAAACCCTAACTACCATCCCTTTCGGCAACACCTGCAAAGCAGATGAAGTATCACCCGAGGTAGAGGGAGGGGTGGTTACAGGACTCAGATGTCTGCAACCTTAGCTGGGACACAGATATGTGATTGTAACACCTTAACAAAGAACTTAGCTATTACAGTTCATTAATATTCAACCTTAGTTCATAGCACAAATAAACCCTGACAACATATCAACACAGAATTCACATAGATCCAATAGATTCAAGCACTAAGCATACCAATAGAGATCAGATCTAGCATTCATTCACACTATTCAACACTAAGCTATCATATCATATTCATCTATCATCTAACATCGCACTAAGCATTGAATCACATGAACAAAATAACATCCAAAAATCACAAAGCATTCACAACACATGATATACGTGGTTCACCCCCACCCTGGGGCTACGTCCACCAATTCATCATCCTCTTTATTATCTTCGATCAATCTTCTTACATGCACAAAGCCTCAAAATCAACTCCGCAGAGGACAAGAGATCTATGCACCTCGCTAGATACTCCTTCCTTGAGTTATAACACAAAGCCATCCATAGTCTCTTACAATCACTTGTACTTAGCTCTGGAAGCCTCACTCAGTATGCACAAAGCAATTACCACTTAGCGCTTAGCACACTTGCATCTGACTAGTCACTACTAGTCACTATTCACTACTTCTTACATTGCCTAGACTTCTATTTATACATTACAAAATAGGCCTAAGCATGGGTAAACCCATGGGCGGACATCCCCATACCCATTACATAAGCCCAAAACCCAAAAAGGCCCTAAAAGGGGCCGAGATCCCGCGATCTCCACTTCGATTTGTGCTCCTCCTTCGACAGCCTGTCGAAGTCCCAAAAATAGGTCAAACATGACCAAGGATCCTAAAAAATTGCTCAAGGGCCAACATATATTGGTGTCTTGTGTGTGAGATTTTGGTTTCCTAGTTTACGCTTCCGCTACATGTTTAGTTGATTACTCAATTGTTCTTTTAGTAGATAAAAATATTTTATTTTTAGCTAACTGACGGGTCTTGAGTAGAGGATTAATATAAACATGGTATTAGAGGATACTGGGGGTTGTTAGAGAGAGATTAAACATGGTATCAAAGCTATGGATCTGAAGGAAGGAAACCAAGAGAATAGGTTTCAACAGTTGCAAGAAAATCTATAACCAAGAGGTGGAAATCAAAGGATAAATTTAAGGAAAGCATAAAAAATGAGGCATAATAGTTTTTTTTGCAGGTGTACAGAGGTGTACATGGTTCATAATGGTGACAACCACATACATACGTGGGTCATAATGGTTACAATTGCATACATACATGGTGTTAGAATATAGAAGATGGTGTGATCATTTTACCATTGACGATACCCTCGTCACCCAACCATAGGCCGAAGCCTCCCTCCGAGCACCTTAACCTTGACTGAGAATTCCTTCGGAAGCAAACCCTAGGCTAGATAGCCAA
>SNQJ01S0067231.1:50076-65408 GCA_010110895.2 Picea sitchensis | reverse complement strand
AGCTTTACCAAAATTGCTGCTTATCTGTGGAGATATGTGTTGGAGAAATCATTTTCTCCTTTCTGGATTTTATCATGGATAATGTAATGCTTGTACTTTAGTTTGGAACACTTGTGAAGGCTTCATGTAGATCTGAACAATAGTGTATATCATAGTTGGAGAACTGGAACATATCCATGTGGCGCTTCTTCTGTCATCATGAGATCTGATTTGCTGAGTAGTCATCTTGAGGTTATAGGAAATCTTCACCACGCTTCTGTTGTGCACTGGAGGTTCTGCACCAAGTTGTCTTATTCTTATCTGCATACAGGAGTCTCTTTCTAGTATGCCTCAAAGCCTTGAGATTGCTCTTCATACGCTCTTTATTCAATTTCTCTGGAGAAAATTCTTTGCATTCATCTGATGTAGAACTCTAACTCATGGATGTTGTGGATGATATAATGACTTATATAGAGAAAATTCTGGTGTATTGGAACAAGCAATCATCATAGTCTTCTCCCTCCAGCTGAGAGAACCTCTGGTTCTGGATCTCGCAATGCTTTCTTTCATAAGTCTTCCATACACTGTTCTTCATCACAACTTTTAGTTCTTCTTCTTGATTGCTTTCATATCAGGCTTGGTAATCTTGTGATTATTGATGTAATGACTGGTTGTTCTAGCTTTTCTTTCTTTCTTGGAATCTTCATGTTCTTCTTCATGTTTTTCATTATCTCTTGGATTCATGGAGATTCCAAGTTCTAGATATTATAATTCTTCCTTTCATCATAGGATCACAGATCTGGATGGACAACCCGAAATACTTTAAGGCTTTTCTTCAAAGAGGTCTTCTTCTGCGGTTGAGCTGAACACATACTGTTTTTTATGGCTGCTACCATGGATATATACATTTCATCATCTTCAATGGATCATAGGATTACCTCCCTCATAATACTTTCTTCATATAAGAGTGCATATAATCGACTCCCTCCGTTTGATAGAGTCCATGCTTCCGTCTTAGTTGTCGTCATAAGTTTTTCTCCAATTTCTCTTGATATATGACTTCTAAGTCTCTTCAAGATTGATTCTGATTTCGGCTTATCTTATAATAGATTTCACATGATATATTTCATTATTTCATGTGTAATATCTAATGATAACTCTTTTCATCTTGTTTGCTCTTCCATAGGTATAGTTTTTCTTGGAACACATTATCTTCCAAGAGATAGATATACAAGATATGTACAGAGATGATGCAAACAAGAAATGTACAAGAAATAAGAAGAGTGTTTGTACCTTTTAGAAGAAGAAGTCTCTTCCATCCTACCTAGTCTTATTTGTAGGTTCCTCTTCTTCGACAATCGATGCTTCATGTTTCTCCTTCCTTTTCTTTAGCTTGGGACACTGATTCTTGTAGTGACCATACTTATGACAGTTGAAGCACTGTATTTCTGAAATATCTTTTCTTTGTTTTGGCTTCCTTCTTGAATCAAACTTTCTTTTGTCCCTGAAGTTCTTGAATCTTGCTGTGAAGGCTTGATCATCGTACTTATTTTGAGGTTTCTCTTTTTCATTGATCCTTGACTCTTCTTGAGCACAGCAAGTTCAAAGTTCTTCAAATGTCAGGTACTCCTTCCTTGTGTTCATGCTTGCGGAAAATGCATCCCATGTCTTGGGAAGACCATTGAGTATTATGTTCACCAATTCCTTTTCTGAAGTGATCTATTCAATAGCTTCTAGTTGATATCTTAACTAGGAGATCCTTACAAAGTATGATGTTATGTTGTCGTCATCATTCATCTTCATGTCACAGAGCTCATTCTTCAGACTCATGACTTGTCCAATGTTTCTGACTGAGAAGAGATTTGTTAGAGCATCGTTCATCTTATTCGATGAGTCAAAATGGGAGATGTAGGGTATCAAGTGGTCTTTTATGGAATCCACTATGATACTCATGGAATTGATGTCAACATCTTTGAACTTCTCCATAGCTGCAATGCTCTATGGTTCCTTCACTTCTCCTTCTTCAAACTCTGGCTTCACGATCTTTCCTTTCACAATATGAAGTACTTTATTCTTAGAAAGGATGAGGTCAATCCTTGTCTTCCATGATCTGAAGTTAGAGGCTCCATCTAAATTTTTCTCATACTTCATAGAGTTCGTCATGGCTGCTTGATTTGGTCAAACCCTAGATTTGACCAGAAATCCAAACTTCACGTCTTGGCCTTCTGAGAGTTCCAGGAGATGCGCTGGGCTAGGGTGCACTAATCTATCTGAATATTAGGTCAATCTCGTCACTTAAGGTGCCTCGACAAGAGTTTTAGGGTTTCTTCAACTGCTTCTGCTAGTAACCCTAGCTGCAGTGCTTTTGGAAACTGATCCTTCTTGTAACCCTAGCGGCAGTTCCTCAATGAGCTCAATATCTAGCGACTATGTTTCCTTCCAGCGTTTTAGGCTGACTGAAGGGGTGTGGGCCCATAACCTATTAGAATATAGAAGATGGTGTGCTCATTTTACCATTGACGATACCCTCATCACCCAACCATAGGCCAAAGCCTCCCTCAAAGCACCTTAACCTTGACTGAGAATTCCTCCGGAAGAAAACCCTAGGCTAGATAGCCAAACAAAGGGTAGCGCACCTTTTCCCAAGGATAGCGCATCACAAAATGCTGATCATATAGTCCAAACCCTCGCCAATAGATAGTCCAAGACAACACTAAAAATAGTTGCTGCTGCAGCTGCAACTGCAGTCCTCCTCCACACGTGCGCACCAAACTGGAGCTATAGTGCACACCAAACAAGGAACTGCAATTCTGAGATGCTGTCAAATGAGAAATGGCACCCTATATTTATAGTGGTTCTGCCAGTTTTGCTAGGGCCGACTTCTCCTTCTGGATATGTGTATGTTCAGTATATTATTATCAATTTTGGTCGACTTCTTCTCTTGGAGGCTAATAACCTAATATAAATTATCTTCTTGAGCCAACAAGGCTTCTAGGGTTATTAGCCAACTCATTGGGGTTTCTCTTTCTTCCCAGAGTCTTCTATTCTCGTCAGATTCACATGTGGAGGTAAATACCTCCCGCAACTACCATAATATTAACACATGGATCTCAGTGGAAACAATCACATACATGGCCATACAAGAAAATTCAAGATAGTTTTAGCAGAGGGTTATCAGATCATATCTTGGGGATGATTCTTTGAAGGAGAGAGGAAGTCATCCTTTGAGACAGAACGGTGAACACATTGAATATTGAGGATAGATTGGAAGGGGAAAAAATCTTCTAGGCATGGAAGGAAAGGGTTCTTCTTCTAATAGAGGAGAATGACATCAAAGAGTGTGTTGAGAATGTGGTTGCAAGTCCTATTGTTCCACATTAATTGGAAACTCGGAAGAAGAAGAAGGAAGTGAAGGCCAAGTGAGTGTTCTTAGAATCCATAAAGGATCACTTGATACCACACATTTCTAAGAATAAATATGCCAAGGAATTGTATGATTATGTGGTGAGTCTATACCAAAACAAGAATACAAACAAGTTTCTACATTTGAAGCACCGACTTTAAGTTGTCAGGAAGTCAAGTCAAGACATGGTTTTGAACTATCTTATGAAGATTACACAGATCCAATATTATCTTGCATCCATTAGAGAGACAATACATGATGTTGAGCTGGTGAATGTAGTGTATAGAGGTCTTCACAAGTCTTGGGAAGCTTTTGTGCAAGGGATCTTTGCACGAGAGATAATGCCAGGTTTTGTTAGACTATAAAATGATTGTATTCAAGAGGATAATTGGTTAGAGTCCAAGGATGGTTTGAAGAGTAGCCATGATGAGAACCTTGCTCTTGCCAGCCGGGAAAGGAAGGGAAAGTTCAGGAAGATTTACAGTGGAGATTCTATTGCTCAATATGGAAAGAAGAAGAAGGACATAAGAAAAATAAAATTCTTTGCATGTCACAAGTTTGGACATTATGCAGGTCCATGTATGCATAGGAAGAAGGGTGGGAATGAAGCACAACGAGAGGTAGCTGCGATGACAAAGACTCAAGTGGATGAGTTTTCAAAGAAGTTTGAACAGGAAAAGTTCGTAATTGTTTCCCATAACTCCTTAGGCATCATATCAACTAATGCATGGTTGATAGATAGTGGATCCACGTCACATGGAAGGAGCATGAGAGGTGTTCGAGATATTTAGAGAGCCTGACTAAAATATGCATGTGGAACTTGGTGTGGGGACCAAACATGCAGTAAAGGGATATGGAACATTACCATATCAGTTGGAGTTAGGAGGCACATTGAGAGTGAAGAATGTGTTATGGGTTCCAGAACTGAAGAGGAGTGTGATCCCAGTTTCAGTGATTGAGAAGAAGGAATTTGACGTAGTATTCCAGGATGGAAAGGAGTTGATCAAGCCCAAAGGATCTATATTAGACAAATCAACTTCCTTTTGAGTTAGAAAAAGAAACTTTTATAGGCTAAAGGGGCATCCTATGAAAGTTGTGGCGAGAAACAAAGTGACATAGAACAAGGAGAAGGTATCTCTTAAGGTTGAGTAGCTCAGAAGGAATCATCCTTTAGGTTCAAGTGGGAAGGAACAACCTTCCAAGACTATCACAGAGTCATGGTATGATATGACCATGTAGGATTCTCAGGACCATGAGGCTTTTAGAAGCATGTTCATAGGTAGTGAGTCTTCATATATGGGTCAGATAATGCTGGAATGGATAGATTTTGTGTCATACAGAACAACCAATCGGGTGTTTTAGAGAGAAGGCATGGTATCATATCTGGTAGTGAACATTGATCCAACTCCAAGCGGGAGAAGTAACTTCCTCACTAATTGGGAGTTTTGATGTTACTGGTAGAATTAGACAGGTACTTCTGCATTGGCATGTGTATAGCATGTGTACTTCCCACTTGTATAACTATTTTTCTCCACTTGAAGTCTTTCGTTGATGTGATGTTTTTTTTGAAAAACTTTAGCATTTCCCAAAATCAGACATTCCTAAAAAATAGAGAGCCCAATGGGCCCAAACCACAAACTTTGACTCATCCCCAGTCAACCTTACACTTCCTTCCCATAACCTTACACTATCAGAGGGCCCAACTTAGGAACAATTGTGAGGGCCTATTAGAAGAAGATGTCATAGTGCTCCACGTGATCCTGCCATTTTCTTGCTAAGATCGAGGCTCCCACAATGAACTCATATGTGGTTGTCACATTGGGATCCTCAATATTAGTAGCCAATAGTGTAGTTCAATCAATGTCTCCAATGGAATCAAGTTCTTGGATTTGGATATACTCAGCTTGCAGCGTAGGCCAAAAATTTCTGAACTCTTTCTTGGCAGCCTAGGTAGACTCATCCATTGCATCTAGTCTTTCATATTCAACCTAGATCTCTGTGAATTTTATTTCCTTCTTAATGGGGTCAATGAGGTCTTGGGTGTAGTAGTCGAGAAAAGACGAGTATATAGGAAACATTCAAGAGGTGAAATAATGAGTAGTAATTAAGAGATACAGTGTGGAGGTAACTCAACATTATTCATCAGACATAACCATCGAATGCAATGAAATATAAGAGGAGATTTGGTAAATTAAGAGTGTAAGGGAGAACACTATTGTGAGAAATTTCACCCTACAGATAGGTTGAACTCCCCTTTGGACCAAGACCCCTTGTTTGGTCCAAATACATAAGAAAACAAATGTAAACTAATGTCCCTTTAGACCTATATTTACCAACATAAATGAGAAGGAAGAGAATGCATCGTACCCTTTTACGATGGTCCTCCTTGCTGCTCCAACCTTTGACCTTGATCTCCAAGCTCTTGGGCGCAAGACAAGACCTAGAATGAGAAAAAAGGAACCTCCTTCTTCTACACTATGTGGTTAAACAAAATAGATCTATCTACGATGACTGAAACAACAATAGACAAGCATATGGTTGAACACATGAACTTGAAGGGAATAGGCCAAGTTTATATTAATGGAAATATGATAAATAAAGATCTTACAAATCACTGTAGACCTTTTAGATACTTCTCAAAGCTCTCCAGTCTAACCCTTGCATGAATTTATTAATATCAGAATGATGATTCTTCAATGAATTCCTTCCCCTTCACCATGGAAACTCCCTCATTATATAAGGTTTAGAGGCTTAACCATCAGGAGATATTTTTGGAAATAGTTGAGGATTTTTCTCCATGAGTTGGGATTTGGCTTCTTCAGGTTTCCTAGGATGGATCTAAGTAGGATGACTCGATACCTTGACCCAAAAAGACTTGAATCTCCTCGGTTTTCTTCCCTTAGAAAAGGTGCGATGGTTATAATTTCCTTTGACTAGGTCAATGCTCCCCTAATACTGAGCATGGAGTGTTGAAAGAGGGGATCAATGCTCCCTTATAATGGATGAGGGAGCATTGGTAGCATATCAACGCTCCCTATACATGGGAAGAGGGAAGTTGACCTTAAAAAATAGTAAAATATGCAAGGTAAAAAGCATGTTTCCAACTTTCAAATGTTGGGTTTCTTCCTCAAAAATGACTTAGGGATTATCCCAAATGTTTTTCAATGGTGTAAATGGTGGCAACACTTAGCAAAGTGCATGCAAAAAAGTGGACATCATACTGGAGTTAAGCTGCTAGCTTTTCAAGCTGGGGGCAAACAACCAACCACCCATGGGTATCACTTGAAACCTTTGGACATTATGTCGAGAAGAAACACATTTATGGGGTAATATACCTAGGTAGATGATTTTTCCTACATTGATGGAAAAAAACTACTAAATCTTTGTTTTTCTCTTCTTGTTTCATTTTATCTTTCAATGTATCAATATGAGAACCTAATGTAATCGAAAGACCTATTTTAAATTTTTCCAACAAATTGCCTAATTTTTCTCTTTTTATACTCCCCGTGGCTGATTTGGTGACTTTGGAAAGAGAATCTCTTGATTATTTTCCATTTTTAGCTCTACCCCTGGAGTATTTCCTACACCTTTCAATAATTTGTTCAAATGGTAAAGTTGAAATGTCAACAGAGCCTATGAGAATGATAATATCAATATATTCATCACAAGTTCATTTTAAAAATACTGTACGAACAATATCAACATTTAAAGATTTGTGTTTCGATTTTTTCAAACTATACAAAAATACCTCGAGGTAGTCCTCTAAATTATCTTCTTCTTGCTAAGCCATCCTGAAGATATATTCCTTAGAATCTCTTAGTCTATAGTAACATTGATACTTGTTAAGAAAAGTTTTCCTCATAGTATCCCAATTCCCAATAGTTTTTTTCCCTAGCCCCATAAACCATTTTAAAGAAGTGTTCTTTAGAGTGGTAGGAAAAAACATGAAGTTTGTGAGCATCATATTTATATACATAGGTAGGACATAACATATCAAATTCAAACAAAAATGCATGAGGATATTCAAAGGTTGTACCATGAAAGTCAGGAAGAATAGAAAGAGGAATGTTTTTCATCTTTAGTTCATTTTTCAATTTTGTAGGTATATATAAGATAGGAAAACCAAAAGTGACCTCCTCTTCCTCAAATCCTACATCATTTAGACCTATTTCCCATTCTTCTCTTCATTCTGGTATCCTTTCTATTTCTCCACCTCTTTAACCTCTTTCACCTTCTTCTCCTCCCACACCTAGTAGTCTTGGTATTCTCTTCCTCCCACCTATTGGTATTCATCTTCTTCCTCCAATGTGAGATTCTTCATCAACCATCTTATTGTCCCAAAAGATCGAAAATTGTTTAGTCCAACCTTCTGTTGTTTCCTATGGATCTTCAAATTGTTCAACAGTCTCTTTTGTTTGTGTCTTCTTTGAGATTTATGCACCTATATGTTTCCATGTATCCTTCTTAGTACTTGCAAGCAACTTAGTAACATGGGGTTTTGTGGATGTTTTGATGGATGGTTTGATAGATGAATTAGTAGATGGTTTTGAAGATGATGGGGTAGGTGGTCTAGTATATGGATTAATAGGTGGTTGTGAACATGATGAAGTAGGTGGTTTAGTATATGGATTAATAGGAGGTTGTGATGATTTAGTAAGTGGTTTTATGGGAGGTTTTTATTTTTCTGGAACAATTTCTTTTTCTATTTTAACAAACCTACCCTTACTATCTCTACGTTTAAATGACATATTCATGAAAATCACACATGAATAGTTCTTCTGAATACTCACAAAAGTGGTTGCATAGGTTCATACCTACCTTCTTACCTTATTCACTCCTTCCAGTCCTAAATGTGTGAACAAGAAAAATACTTTTACAAAATAATTAAGAACTAATTCCTTTAGTGCCTCCCCAACAACAATGCCAAAAATTTAATCCTAATTTATTTTCATAAAAAGGACACTTATCATGTAAATCCAAGGTCAATATACTTTTGAGGCACAATCAATGTATGTGAGAGAACTACCTTCAAAATACAAAGTAAGAAGAAAATCCAATCTTGAAAGCAATCATAAATGAATCTAGAAAGTCCAATTTAACTTAGTTTGTAAAACTTCAAATAAAATCTAATTCTTTCAACCTTAGGTTATCAATGTTCCATTGGTAGAAAATCAGACTACAAAGTGAAATATGCCACTGGTTGTGGACTATTTGCAACAATACTTTGTCAACTAGTGAGGTTAGTGGTTTTTAAAGAAGGTTCTAACACACATGTGAAATTAAAAGACTTGAATTAAATCTAATTCCTTCAACCTTAGGTTAGCATTGCTCAAAGTGAAATATTTCATTGGTTATGGACTCTTTGCAGTAATACTCTCTCAGCTAATGAAATTAAAGGTTTAAAAAAAAATTATATTCAAAAAATTTGAAATAAGATCTCACTTTCAATTATCTAATTATCTAACTGTAACATCAACTACAAATTCAAATGGACACTAATATGAAATGAAATGTGAAATTTAAACACACAAATTAGAATGTTATTATATAGATGCAAAAATAAAACAAATTACTTCACAACAAAAGATGCAAAGTCAAAATTATACACAACAATATACACAGTGACATGTATCAAGACAAGGGTGACCTCGAGCCCTGATGCATGCATAGCAAAGGAAAGAGACTACCTGGAAAAGATTAGAACTTATATATTAATCATAAAACTCGTTACACAATTGAGTTTTCAAAGAGTTTGTCTTCAGAATTAGAATCCCCCAAAATCTTTAAAATCTAACTTATTTATATAATAGAAAATGTAACAATAAGACTTAAAACGTTCTCTCGAGTAATGACACAACTGATAATATCCTACAATCACTAATTTTTCCTTGATTTCGCGCGTGCAGAAGGACAAGTTATATGACATGAAGACAAGGAACAAAACCGAGGTGTTTGTTTCTAGGCACCCAAGTTGACTAGGCGTTGACTACCATGTTTCTGGTTTGATTTCACTCCTATAGGACGACACAGTATATGAGACGAAGACAAGGAACAAAACCCACTTGTTCGTTTCTCCCAACTCAACCTGCACATATCTCGATGAACAAGGATTTACAAGAATTGAATTTTTATGATAAAAATTGATAAAATCCAAATTTAACTATTTTAAAATGTTGAATTTAGAAAATTAAAAATAAAACAAACATTTACCTAAATGTTCCTTGGATGCTTTTTATTAGGTTAGGATATGTGGAAAATATAAAAAAAAAAGAGGAAGATATAAAGTAAAAAAAGGTGACCTGACACAAACAAAGCAAAAGTATTCACAAACATTTAAATGCAATTTAAACAATCAAGATAATCAAGGAAGCTAATAGAAGAAATTGAAATAATTTAGAGTTACCAATCACATTAAAATATATAGATAATCAAGGAAGCTAATCAAAGAAATTCACATTATCTAGAGGTGCCAATCACATTAAAATATTAAAATATATAGATTAAAAGAGGTGATTGGTGAGCCTTATAAAATTTGGAAGGACTTGGGTTGGTTGAGAGCCTAAAATATAAGATATCAAGAAACAAATATATTGTGAATTAATGATGAAGTGATATGAGTTGGAAACGTTTAAAGGGTTATTAAATTCGTGAATTAATGATGAAGTGATATGAGTTGGAAACGTTTAAAGGGTTATTAAATTCGAGAGCTTTCAACATATATGTTTTAAATATATTTTTTTAATAAATAATAATAAAATTTGAAATTAATCCAAACTTCTTATTCAATAAAAAAATCAAATCATTTTAAAAAAAAATAATATATTTTTATCTATATTTTAGTTAGTATACTATTTTTAAATCACTCGAAAAAATAATATTTTAGTTAACATAATATTTTTCAAATAATATTTTGGTTAGTATAATATTTTGATTAACATAATATTTTTCAAACAAGTCAACCAAACCTAATCCAAAAAATAGAAATAATGTTGGTTTCCTTTTTGTTTTTTTTCCTTAGGTTTTCATATAATTTCAAGCCTTCGTTGCCGTTGTCATTGAAGACTCTTTCATTCCTTCACAAAAAGGCATTAAATAATTTGTTTTGTCTTCATATAATTTCAAGCCTTCGTTGCCGTTGTCATTGAAGACTCTTTCATTCCTTCACAAAAAGGCATTAAATAATTTCCCCAAAAATTTAAAATAAAGAATGAAGGGGCAAGTACTAAGTGAGGATCATTTCATATATTTACAAATTTGTCATTGAAGACTCTTTCATTCCTTCACAAAAAGGCATTAAATAATTTCCCCAAAAATTTAAAATAAAAAATGAAGGGGCAAGTACTAAGTGAGGATCATTTCATATATTTACAAATGAGGAGTAATTGTTTTCCCACATTTCAATATCTAATTCTTACTAATCAAGATGTTGAGAGAATAATTCATTATGAATTTCAAAGTAAAATTTAATATATTGTTGGTTGGTCACATAATAGTAGTTGTTAAGTGGTACAAATAGTGCTAACTCATTGTGAAATCACTTTACATGAGCTTTATGTGATATTATTAAATCTTTAAATTATAAAGTCCTTTTAAAAAAGTTTTACAAGTTTATAAGTCTATTAAAATTCCAGTGTAAAGAATGTTGTAAGGTATTTTTTGATATTTATATTTTTTAACTATGTTAAATCGATAAGGTTATTTGATTAAAGTATATAACATATTTTTAATATATTGCTTATTTATTTGAAAGATTTAAAAACAATAAGCACATCAATTTAAGGTTTATATAATTTTAAGATTTATTTGTTAATAGTTCGATTAGAAAAACACAATTTTCTTATATTTATCTTTTAAACTAAGAATGTATATATACATTATAAAATTAAGTATTGTATATATATTTTAATATAACTTATTTCTCTCGGATGGGGTGCATGTAGAAACAAGAGGCCACGTAGCCTGCCCCAGAGTCAAGCCATTAATATGGCAGGTCAACACCCTTCACCTCATTCTTGAATGAAGGGAGGCCATTACTACATGCCGAGAAGGGGAAGACAACTCCCTCGCGTGAGAAATATGGAGGCATTGAGGTGTAATTGCAGTGGGGGGATGAGTACAGTGGTCATGTCGGGCCTTGACTTATCACTCTCACTCGGATGAGGTTGGCTCCATTTCTCCCTTGTGCTCCATCACCTTGGCTGCTCTGAGAACGAGACTTGTGTCTAGTGGACTCTTAGTGAGATTGCCCAGTGAATTATTAGTCTTTCTGGCTTTTCCATGCCAAGCGAAAGAGGAAAGCCAAGGTGTGGCCCAACCTGGTTGATCCAAATGGATATTGGTGGCCACCCACCTTTTCCAACTGGCTCAAAACAATTTTCTGGCAATTTTGGTAATTTACTATTTTTAGCAGTTTTCACTTCCGAAGCTGTTTTGAGGCCCTAAACGATGTTTTTTGGGAAAACAAGTTTTCATTATGGGATTTCCTTTGATATTGTGCATAAAATGAATCTCCTCAATGATACCTTTCCAACAAGCTGTCATACTCCTAAAACAGAGATCGTATGCAAAAGTTACGACCTCGAGAAGTTGATGTACTAACTTACCCAAACAGGTCCCACATGACTTTAGGCGCTTCATCTCCTAGGGTTAGGTTTTTGGATGTCTAGTGTTTTTGACATTCCTGCTTATTGTAAAAAATCCTTCAGAGCCTCATTGTAATCATCTTCTTGCAAATGAGTGCAACCATCACATCTCTTCTCAGAGATAAGCTGCCACCATTCCAGCAAGCTTGTTTCTGCTACATTTTACAGTTTTCATCTTATTACGTTATTGAATAGAAAAACAATTTTACTGTATCTCTATTATTGTGTGTTCAATACCTGTTAATAATCTATATTCATTTTGTTATGCTCATAAAATCCAGATAAATGGTATCAAAGTGGTCTTCTCCTTGTCGTCTTAATGCATGTCCCCCACAAGGTCGGAGTACAAAGAGTTGGGTCTCGAGCTTATTTCTCTTGAGGACAAAATCTCTCACATGCCCAAGCGACCTCTCATGGCAGGAGAAAAGAAAGATGACGGGATAGGAGATCCTTTCAAACTGTTGATTGACGAAGCCCTGACGCAACAAAGGAACGAGATGATGGATAGTTTTGCGCAAATCCTTCACCAGCTACTAACAGGTGACGCATCTTCTTAGAACGAAGGCGTCACCCCCTTCAAGGTACAAATAAACTTCGGTATTCCTATATTTGAAGGTCAGCTAGACACATATATTGTAGACAAGTGGTTGAATCTACTAGAAGGGTATTTTTCTGTCCATAACTTTTCGAATAGAGAAAAGATTACTTTTTCGCTCCTCAAAGTCGTTCCCCATGTCAAATATTGGTGGGAAAATTTCTATGAGAAAAAGGAAATGAAGGAACTCTCATTATTTTCAGTCACGACCACTTTGGAATCCTTCATGGATTCTATTAAGTAGCAATACTACCCTGTCAGAAGTTATGATGACCTGTATACCAAATGGACCACACTGTGGCAAGAAAGAGACCAAGGAGTGCCATATTTCACAAATATCTTCCATACTTTGTGGACGAAGCTGGGTATCAAATATTTAGAGCGACACTTGGTGTTCAAGAATCGTGGTTCTCTGCATAGATACATCTGAACCGAAATGGGATTTATGGACATCTCATCCTTGGGCGCGGCCTATAGATATGCCATCAAAATCGAGAAAAAGATCAAACAAAAGACTCGGCTATTTGTGCCTGGAAACCCCTCACAACAAAATCTAGGAAAGGGCGGCTGCAACCCATAGAACAAAGGACAGAGAAAACATGGGTAGTATCAAGACAACCAGTCCAAGCTACAAGAAAATAAGGACACCAGAAATACAAAGAAGGATACCGGGAAGTGATGTGACTTCCATAAGAGCCCTTGGCATAACACTGTTGATTGTCATTCAAAGCATTCGCTGGTGGTCGAAGTGAAAGCCTCTGAATCAGATGTAGATTCTGACTCTGAGCCAGAACCTAAAAGGGGAAGATGAATCATTGACGCAGAACCCAGTGCCACCATTGCTACCACCAAGCTCCAGCCTGGTGAACCAGACGAGCCAAAAGAAGGAGATCACCTCTTCCATTCACAGATGTGGGTAAAAGGCACCCCGCTGCACTTCATCATTGATAGCGGTAGACAGAAGAACCTCATCTCAGCATAGGTTGTCAAGTGATTGGCCCTGCCAACAACGTCACACCCATAACCCTACACCATTGAATGGCTCTGCTAAGGAAGTGATCTCTACATCATCCAATAGTGTCAATTTTCGTACGACATCAAGCCCTTCAAAGACGACGTATTGTGTGATGTTGATCCTCTTGAAGTTTGTGATGTTCTTTTGGGCCAACCTTATTTATGGAAATGTCATGTTGTATATGAGTCTAGGCCTCGTAGTGTTATTATTACTTTGAACAAGAAATTGTATAGGATACCCGAGGCAGTCCCACCTAGTGATATTTCCTTGATCTCTGCTAAGAAATGCAGGAAGGTCATCTCTTAGATGAGGAAGTTTGTCTTCTTCATGATTCTCTCTCAGAATAAGCAAAAGGTCACAACCACATTCAGGGTCTCTGTGGTTGACCTCTCCACATAGCAAAAGCAAGTAGATATGGTCGTGGAAGAATACTCAGATATCTTCTCCTCACCTACAGGGGTACCTCTGCACTGCCAGGTCAATCACCCCATCGATCTAACCCCTGATGCACCGCTACTCAATGGGTCAGTCTATTGCCTCTCCTTGTTAGAGAATGAGGATATCAAGCGATAGATCCAAGAACTACTCCAGAAGGGGCACATCTATTCCATCTCATCACCTTGCGAGAGCCCAATCGTGTTGGTACAAAAGAAAGATGGAACCTGGCGACTTTGTATTGATTACCGGGCTCTGAATAAAATCACATTCAAAAAATGATAATCAATTCCTCGAATCGATGACCTCCTTGATCAACTCATGGGGGAAAATAATTCAGTAAGATTGATCTGAAGTCTGGCTACCACCAGGTCCCAATAGAACATATAGATGTATGAAAGACTGCCTTCAAGTCAAAGGAAGTCCGTTTTGAATGGTTGGTCATGCCATTTGGTTTGACAAATGGTCCAACCACTTTCATGAGGATGATGGAAGATATCCTGCGACCATTCACCAATACTTTTGTAGTGGTGTATCTGGATGAAATTCTAATTTATAGCAAGACTTGGGTTGAACACTTGCAGCATATTCAACAGGTTTTGCACACCCTGCGGCAAGACAAGCTATATGCCAACTTGGAAAAATGATCCTTTGGCATGGATAGGGTCCATTACTTGGGCTACATCATTGATCAACATGGCGTACATCTGGATCCAACCAAGATCCAAATCATCCGTGACTGTGCAGCCCCAACCATACTCACTGAGCTTCAGAGCTTCTTGGGCCTTGCCAATTTATATCGAAGGTTCATGTTGGGATTCTCCCATATTGCATGGGCCCTCAGCCAAATAAATAGGGGTGATGGTAAGGTGCAATTTGCATGGGGCTGGTCCCAAAAACAAGTGTTCGATGATTTGAAGCAACTCTTGTTCTCAACCCCAATACTTTCACTACTAGACCTGCAACATCCCTTTGAGATCGAGACAGATGCTTCAGACTATGCTATGGGCGTTGTTCTCACTCAGCACAGCCACTTCGTAGCCTATCTTAGTGAGAAACTGTTAGATGTTGTCCGTAAGTACCCTAATTATGACAAAGAAATGTACTCCATTGTGCAAGCCTGCCGCTAGTGGAGACATTACATTCTTGGGAAGGAGACAGTCATCCACACTGATCATAAGCCATTGCAGTTCATGCAGACACAGGGAAAATTGCAGAATGACCACCATAAAAAGTGGTCCACATACTTGCAACAATTCCACC
>SNQJ01S0067231.1:16545-40215 GCA_010110895.2 Picea sitchensis | reverse complement strand
TAGAACTTATATATTAATCATAAAACTCGTTACACAATTGAGTTTTCAAAGAGTTTGTCTTCAGAATTAGAATCCCCCAAAATCTTTAAAATCTAACTTATTTATATAATAGAAAATGTAACAATAAGACTTAAAACGTTCTCACGAGTAATGACACAACTGATAATATCCTACAATCACTAATTTTTCCTTGATTTGATGAAGATCCACGATTTTAAGAGCAAAATCGGGTTGTTCATTTCTTTGCTGCAAAAATTGCTCTGTGTTACCCGAGTTGACCAGGCATTGACTGTCATGTTTCTGGCTTTATTTCGTGCCTGCAGAAGGACAAGTTATATGCCATGAAGACAAGGAACAAAACCGAGGTGTTTGTTTCTAGGCACCCAGGTTGACTAGGCGTTGACTACCATGTTTCTGGCTTGATTTCACTCCTATAGGACGACACATTATATGAGATGAAGACAAGGAACAAAACCCACTTGTTCGTTTCTCCCAACTCAACCTGCACATATCTCGATGAACAAGGATTTACAAAAGAATTTTTATGATAAAAATTGATAAAATCCAAATTTAACTATTTTAAAATGTTGAATTTAGAAAATTAAAAATAAAACAAACATTTACCTAAATGTTCCTTGGATGCTTTTTATTAGGTTAGGATATGTGGAAAATATCGAAAAAAAAGGAAGATATAAAGTTAAAAAGGTGACTTGACACAAACAAAGCAAAAGTATTCACAAACATTTAAATGCAATTTAAACAATCAAGATAATCAAGGAAGCTAATAGAAGAAATTGAAATCATTTAGAGTTACCAATCACATTAAAATATATAGATAATCAAGGAAGCTAATCAAAGAAATTCACATTATCTAGGTGTGCCAATCACATTAAAATATATAGATTAAAAGAGGTGATTGGTGAGCCTTATAAAATTTGGAAGGACTTGGGTTGGTTGAGAGCCTAAAATATAAGATATCAAGAAACAAATATGTTGTGAATTAATGATGAAGTGATATGAGTTGGAAACGTTTAAAGGGTTATTAAATTCGTGAATTAATGATGAAGTGAAATGAGTTGGAAACGTTTAAAGGGTTATTAAATTCGAGAGCTTTCAACATATATGTTTTTAAATATATATTTTTAATAAATAATAACAAAATTTGAAATTAATCCAAACTTCTTGTTCAATAAAAAAAATCAAATCATTTTAAAAAGAAATAATATATTTTTATCTATATTTTAGTTAGTATAATATTTTTTAAATCACTTAAAAAAATAATATTTTAGTTAGCATAATATTTTTCAAATAATATTTTGATTAGTATAATATTTTGATTAACATAATATTTTTCAAATAAGTCAACCAAACCTAATCCAGAAAATAGAAATAGTGTTGTTTTCCTTTTTTTTTTATTTTTTTTTCTTAGGTTTTCATATAATTTCAAGCCTTCGTTGCCGTTGTCATTGAAGACACTTTCATTCCTTCACAAAAAGGCATTAAATAATTTCCCCAAAAATTTAAAATAAAGAATGAAGGTGCAAGTACTAAGTGAGGATCATTTCATATATTTACAAATGAGGATATTTACAAATGAGGAGTAATTGTTTTCCCACTTTTCAATATCTAATTCTTACTAATCAATATGTTGAGAGAATAATTCATTATGAATTTTAAAGTAAAATTTAATATATTGTTGGTTGGTCACATAATAGTAATTGTTAAGTGGTACTGCAAGATATCAGATATATAAAATATGTAGAACAGAAATGAAATGCTAGAAATGACAGAATAACAGTAAAATACCCAGCATAATCTTCACAATAAACATAAATGATATACGAAATAGCAACAGAAATAGCACTCCGAATCAGATAGCAATGTTCGCAGGCCTCTTCGAGGGGGCAACCTCCAGTTGAGCAGCGCTCTGTTACAATAATATCCAAGCTAGGGTTCTCATACCCTCGACTCCTATTTATACTAAAAAGAAGCATCTAGAGGAAGATCCTTCTAGAAGCGGAAGCTTCTATAGGTCTTCTTACATCATATATTCTATTTTATTGAAAGGTCTTATTAATATTGACCTTTATTACATCGAATACATTGATCTACAATATGCGGGTTAGGACCTTAACATGTCCATAAAATATGTCCTCAAGGCTTGAGATATGAAGCCTTTATGAGGAGATAATTATTTGGTTCCCAGTGTGGCATTATGAGTCATATCTTTCCACTGTGCTAGGACTTCCTTGATGGTTCTCTTATGCAGTCGAGCAGCTCCCTCACAGTCCAAACTGCTTCACAGTTTGTATGGAAATGGATCAACTTCTTGACTAACTCTGGAAGGTTGGTTTGATTGGCACAGCAGTTTCCAATCACCTTCTTTAATGGGAAACATGAAAGCAGGATCTAGCTTATTTGAAGAACTAAGCGATATCACGACTTGTCCCACTGCTTTAGAAGCGTGAGGGCCATAAAATTTGGGTGCTAACCACGGCACTATTTCGGCCTTGAGGGAAGTTTTTGCTGCTTATATGGTTGCAGCTGTAGAAGCACCTGATCCCCTTCTACAAATTGGCGTTATGAGCGACCTTGATCGCTTCTTTGCTTCATTACGATTACGGGCCATGACCAACTTCTCTCTTTAAAGTCTGAAGGATATCCTCTTGGGTATGCGTGTTTGGTCGTACTTTGGACCTTGAGGTACCAAGTGGTATAGAGAGAAGCCCGGCGGTGTAGCTTTGTCCATACAACGCTAAAAGGAGTCATCACAGTGGTATGGTATAGTGTTGTACCACCATTATTTGAGGGTAACCATTAGGCCGGTGTTTTTTTCGATGCAAAGCACCTTAGATAGGAGTTTCCAAACAATTGTTGGCGACTTCCGTTTGACCATCTATGCAAGGGATGATAGGCTGAGATGAGATGCAATTGTGTGCCTTGCTCTTTCGCTTGAGTTCTTGCCAAAGCTGCTTGTGGTGGGTCACCGATGTGAAACAATAGAGTTTGGCATGCCATGAAGCTTGAAGACACGATCCATGAAAATTTGGGCCACCATGGATCACTTGTTAAATGGGTGGGGGTAGAAAGAGCACAAAAAGAAATGAGCACACTTGTAAGCTGATCCACCACCACCATTATCACTAATTTATTCCACGGTTGGGTAAGCACGTAATAAAATCCATAGATATATCCTTCCAAATGCTCCGGTGGAAGCGGTTGGAGTGTGCACAGGGGTGTTGTTTCTCCCTTGTTGCGTTGGCATACCTCACATTCAACCCTCAAACTTAGGGATGTCTGTTTCATACCATTCGAGAAAAAGGAGCGTTTAACTCTACCATATGTTTTGGTGACTGGAATTCTTACGTTTTGGGTGTAGCATGAAGCTTAGAGTACCATGGATTTGAGCTGGATTGTTGCCAAATAAACCTTTGTAGCCGAGCTCATCACGAATCCAAAGGTACCACGGGAGCATGTGCTTTGTTTTACGGTTGTTGAATTAGATCACGAACTTTTGGGGTCTTACACGACCATTCACGGTGCATAACGATAATCCAGGTACAATGAAGGAGAAAAGAGAAAAAAGGGATCGCCGTCTTCAGCTAAAGGTTGATGCATCGCCACTACATTGTCTTTTCCCTTCTTGTAAATGATCTCGGAATCATAGCCAAAGAGCTTAGTGACCCATTTTTATTTATCCTGGGAGGAAATGCGCATTGTTCGAGAAGTATTTGAGCTTTTGATGAGTGCATCTTAATTTAAGATCGTTTCCCCAGAGATAAGGGCCATGCATATTCAAGCATCTTGAAGTCCTTAGCATTCTTTTTTCATAAATAGGTTTGCGAATTCTTTTTAGACGGTTGTTGCTCACTAAAGGCCAAAGGTGGAGCCCCCTTGCATAAGGGCGGCGCTGATACTAACTTTCCACGATCGCGTCGCATTCCAACACAAATGTCTTTGTGAAGTGGGGATCGAACGGTGAGGTGCACATAGCCATCTTCAAGTTTTGAAAAGATTGAGCAGTTGTTGAGGTCCAAGTGAAAGAGTTCTTTTAAGGAGAGCAGTGAGAGAACGCAATCTTTCCCTAGTTCTTGACAAACTTGCGATAATACCACATGGTGGCCCAAAAATCCAGCAAGCTTTTGAGAGTCTTAAGTTGCGGCTAATCTTGCATAGATTCAATCTTCTTTGGGTCCACCCTAATGCCATCCTTGCCCACTAGATGACCCAAGTATTCTACTTGAGGCACCAAAAGCACATTTGAATTGTTTGAGAGAGGAAAAGATGGTCTTTGGCCCGAGTAGAATTTGAGAACTTGATCCACATAGGTCAGGATGGTCTTTCCATGTCTTACTACATATGAGGATATCATCAAGAAAGCTAGGACAAAGGCAGCGAAGAGGCGGAGGCGCTGGTTCATGAGGCTCGAAAGGTGGAGGCGTTACACAACCCAAAGGCATGACCAAAAGGCACAAGTAGTGGCCCTCGCGGAGGTGTGAAAGGTGGTAGTCTTAGAGATGTCGGACTCTCATACGGATGCGGTATTAACTTAGATAGCCCGAAGATCAAGTTTGGTGAAAGGTGGCGCCCCTCAATTCATCGAGGAGGTCATCAATGGCCGGAATGAGAAATTTGTCTTTGATGGTGAGAGTATTGGGGAAACGGAGTCGGGACACATGCACCAAGAACCTTCTTTCTTTAGTACCATAGCTGACCCAGAGAGGATTAAGGACTCGTACTAGGATGGATGACTCCCGGTGATGGGAGTTTCTGGACCATTTTTCAATTTCATTCTTTTGGGCAAGGGGTGGCGATATGGGCGGTATGTTGGGGGAAGGATTCCGGGGACAAGGGAATGGAATGATCATGGACACCACGGGAAGAGTCCTTGAAGAGTGGAAATTGTTGATGTTTGCATTTAGACAAAGAGGAGTTAGGTCTTGGGGCACAGTGGGATCTTTGTGGCTTGAATGGCATGAGTTGGGCTATGACACCCTAATGACAACACGAGCAATTTCTCAATGTGATGAGAACTTATGATTTCAGGAGAACCCACGGTGATGCCTTGAAATTTATGTTTGTAACCCTTGGTCAAATTGCATGGTTAAAGATACGAAAGTCCATGGGAATGGGACCAAAGGTTCTTAGCCATTAGGCACCCAACCGCGATATGTAACCTCCCATGTCAATAGCAAACATATGGGATTTGGGGTTGTAGTCACCTATTTGGAGATGCACATTTTCACAGTCCCTCCACATTTCATAGAGCCACCATTGGCAATCATGATTTGTTAAATACTTGAGGATGGATATAGCAGTGGGTTTCTTGATGATGTGGCGATGAATAAAGTTGTGGAGTGTTACTATCAACCCAAGATGATGACTTAACTTTGGAGTTAGCGATATAACCAATTGGCTTGAGGTTTGGGGGAGAAGCCCGGTTGAGAGAATGGTTCTTCTACGGAGGGAATTGGAAGGAGGGTTCTTCTGAGGAGGGTGAGGAAGGAGGGTTTATTTCGGAATTCTCGGGTGATTCGGGGAGCGAGTGTCATCATCATCTTCTTGAATATCCCTCGAGAGATGGCCATAAAAATTTGTTCACCCATTTGTAGCTGGGAAATATTGTCATCCACCGGTTATGAGAGGCCTTTGAGTTGTGAATTCGACCATTTGCTTGGTCAATTTTTGGAATTTTAAGGGGGCGGAGGGAGTAATGGGGTTATTTGGTTTAGGAGATGCGGGAAAAAGGAAGGCTTACTACGGTTTGGAAAACAATTTGTTGTGATTCTTTGGATTTTTGGTAGCCTCCACCAGGTCATAGGTGGCTCATGAGGACATGGCCCCTAACCTCCTCCTTGAGGCCGTTGATAAAGCATTCCCTGAAAAAAGAATATGTCATACCCTCCATTATAAAAACCAATTTCTCAAGGGAAAATATAAACTCTTCCACTGGGTAATTTTGTTTCAACTTGGTCAAATGGTTGGTGTCGATGTCAAAGCGTTCATAAATCTCGGCCAACAAATTGGGTCCAATAAATATATCCTTGTGGAAGTTTTCTCCATTTACACCATTACCAACGTTCTTGATCGAGATGGAGAACACCATACCGAAGTTGTCAAGTCATGTAATGTTGTAGAGAGAGAAATAATGTTCCATTTATGTGACCCAACTTGATGGGGCCCGAGCCATCAAATTTAGTTACATCCACCACAGGCGTATGTCCACCCCAGTGATGTGGTTGAAAGGAATGGGAAGAAGTTCTCCTTTAGTCTTTTTAGGTGCATCATCGCGAGAGGGATTTTGGAGTTTGGTCTTGAGTGCTACAATGATAAGATTCAGTTCATGTTTGAGTTCTTCCATTGCGGACTGCACGGCGACACGGGCGGATGCATTCATGGAGGCATCATGGGGAGGCAATAATGCATTGATTTGTTGCACTTCTTGTTGGGTCTCAAGTAAACCATGTTAGGGGTGTTGAAGCGAGACTCTAGTTCTTGATTCTGGTATGGAGCCATGATGGCCGGGTATTTGGAAGGAAGGGAGTTAGTGAAGTGGAAAATGTTTTTGCCCGGTAATGGATAAAAGTGATAAGAGGAGAAAGAGATGAATCTAATGGAATAGGTCTCAAATAATGGTGAAAAATGGAATTTGAAATTTGAAAAGAGATTAAGGCTGAGGGGGTGGGGGAATTTTTTTGCAGAAAAATGATATGGATATAGAAGAGAGATGATAAAGGAAGTGAAGAGATAAGGTCTAATGGAATAGAGTCCCAAATAATGAAAATTTGAAAAATGGGTGTTGAGAGGTCAGGCGGGGGTCAAAGATTTTTGCGAGGAAAAATGATATGGATGATGAAAGTGATAAGAGAAGAAATGAGTCTAATGGAATAAGTCTCAAATAATGAGGAAAAAATTTCGGACTTTTTCTGGTAGGGTTATGCTTTGGTGCGAAGAATGTTCTTGATCTTGAAATGCCCAAATTCTAAGCCGAGGAGAGTATTTACTTAACCAGAATGCAGCACGAGGTTAATAGATCTCGCCAGTTTAATTTGTTTATATTATTTATGTTCCCCAAGGTTAGGTATTGAGGAGGTTCTGGAAAAGGGTTTCCCTATGCTATAGCTCTTTGATATCCATGCGGGGTCCAACATTAGTACTGTTAATATCTCGGGGAACTAACTAAGGAGGATATGAACCATACCCTTAGCATTACTACCCGACTACCGGGTACTAGATGTATCTTCAGAGTCTTTGTTCTGGTGACTATATGATCCAGCAATAGGTAAGATTTATTCTGAGAGGGCTTGAAATCTAGGCAGTCCAGGTACGGGTGTTGTCACGATGTGCTACCACTTCGAAGGGGTACACAGCGGGGTTACAAGGGTGGCCAACAAGCGTCTTAAGAACCACTTGTATTTCTGCGTGTATGAATCCCTCAACCAGTTTATGGTATAGCGATAGATCTGCGTGGCTTAAAGGTAGAATCGTCTCTACTACGAAAAATACCCGCGATTTATGCCAAGGAAAGTGCTACGATACCACTTGCAAGATACCGGATATATAAAATATCCAGAACAAAAACGAAATGCTAGAAATGAAAGCCAGGAATAGCGATGGAAATATCCGACATAATGTTCACAATACCGAGAAATGATATACGAAATAGCGAAATAACACTCAAGATGGAATGGCAATGTTCAGACCCCTCTTAGAGGGCAACCTCCGGTTGAAGCGTGGCTACATTACAATAATTTCCAAGCTAGGTTTCTCATACCTCGACTCCTATTTATACTAAAGAAGCATCTAGGGAAGATCCTTCTAGAGAGGAAGCTTCTATTGGAATCTTCTTACATTCGACTTATTCTATTTTATTAGAAGGTCTTATACATCCGCCTTATTCTATTTTATTGAAAGGTCTTATTAATATTGACCTTTATTACATCCGAATACATTGATCTACCTATGTGCGGGTTAGGACCTTAACAGGTACAAATAGTGTTAACTCATTGTGAAATCACTTTACATGAGCTTTATGTGATATTATTAAATCTTTAAATTATAACGCCATTTTAAAAAATGTTTACAAGTTTATAAATTCCAGTGTAAAGAAAAAATGTTTACAAGTTTATAAATTCCAGTGTAAAGAAAAAATGTTTACAAGTTTATAAATTCCAGTGTAACGAATGTTGTAAGGTATTTTTTGATATTTATATTTTTTAACTATGTCAAATCAATAAGGTTATTTGATTAAAGTATATAACATATTTTTAATATATTGCATATTTATTTGAAAGATTGAAAAACAATAAGCACATCAATTTAAGGTTTATATAATTTTAAGATTTATTTGTTAGTAGTTTGATTAGAAAAACACAATTTTCTTATATTTATCTTTTAAACTAAGAATGTATATATACATTATAAAATTAAGTATTGTATATATATTTTAATATAACTTATTTCTCTCAGATAGGGTGCCACGTAGAAATGGGAGGCCACGTAGCTTTCTCTAGACTTAAGCGATTAATATGACAGGTAGACACCCTTCACCTCATTCTTGAATGAAGGGAGGCCATTACTACCTGCTGAGAAGGGGAAGACAACTCCCTCGCGTGAGAAATATGGAGGCATCGAGGTGTAATTGCAGTGGGGAGATGAGTACAGTGGTCATGTCAGGCCTTGACTTATCACTCTCACTCGGATGAGGTTGGCTCCATTTCTCCCTTGCACTCCATCACCCTGGCTGCTCTGAGAACAAGACCTACGTCCAGTGGACTCTTAGTGAGATTGCCCAGTGAATTATTAGTCTTCCTAACTTTGCCATGCCAAGTGAAAGAGACAAGATGAGGTGTGGCCCAACCTGGTTGATCCAAATGGATATCGGTGGCCACCCACCTTTTTCAACTAGCTCAAAACAATTTTCTGGCAATTTTGGTAATTTACTATTTTTAATAGTTTTCACTTCTGGAGCCGTTTTGAGACCCTAAACGATGTTTTTTGGGAAAAAAAGGTTTTCAATATAGAATTTCCTTTTATATTGTATATAAAATGAATCTCCTCAATGATACCTTTCCAACAAGCTATCATACTCCTAAAACGGAGACCGTTTGCAAAAGTTACGACCTCGAGAAGTTGATGTACTAACTTACCCAAACAGGGCCCACATGACTTTAGGCGCTTCATCTCCTAGGGTTAGGTTTTTGGATGTCTAGTGTTTTTGACATTCCTGCTTATTGTAAAAAAGCCTTCAGAGCCTCATTGTAATCATCTTCTTGCGAATGAGTGCAACCATCACATCTCTTCTCAGAGATAAGCTGCCACCATTCCAGGAAGCTTGTTTCCACTACATTTTACAGTTTTCATCTTATTTCATTATTGAATAGAAAAATAGTTTTACTGTATCTCTATTATTGTCTGTTCAACACCTGTTAATAATCTATATTCATTTTTTTCTACTCATAAAATCTAGATAAATGGTATCAAAGTGGTCTGCTCCTTGTTGTCTTAATGCATGTCCCCAACAAGGTCGGAGTACAAAGAGTTGGGTCTCGAGCTTATTTCTCTTGAGGACAAAATCTCTCGCACGCCCAAGTGACCTCTCATGGCAGGAGAAAATAAATATGATGGAATAGGAGATCCTTTCAAACTATTGATTGAGGAAGCCCTCACGCAACAGAGGAACAAGTAAAAGATGGATAATTTTGCGCAAATCCTTCGGCGGCTACTAACAGCCGACACATCTTCTTCGAACAGAGGCGCCGCCCCCTTCAAGGTACAAATAAACTTCAATATTCCTATATTTGAAGGTCAGATTGATGCAAATGTTGTAGACACGTGGTTGAATCTACTAGAAGGGTATTTTTTTGTCCATAACTTTTCGAATAGAGAAAAGATTACTTTTGTTCTCCTCAAAGTCGTTCCCCATGTCAAAGATTGGTGGGAAACTTTATGTGAGCAAAAGGAAATGAAGGAACCCTCATTATTTTCAGTCACGACCACTTGGGAATCCTTCAGGGATTCTATTAAGTAACAATACTACCCTGTCGAAAGTTATGACGACCTATATCCCAAATGGACCACACTGTGGAAAGAAAGAGACCAAGGAGTGCCAGATTTCACAAATATCTTCCATACCTTGCGAACCAAGTTGGGTATCAAAGATTCAGAGAGACACCTAGTGTTCCAGTATCGTGGTTCTTTGCATAGATACACCCGAACCGAAATGGAATTTATGGACATCTCATCCTTGGGCGCAACCTATAGATATGCCATCAAAATCGATAAAAAGATCAAATAAAAGACTCGGCTATTTGCGCCTGGAAACCCCTCACAGCAAAATCCAGGAAAGGGTGGCTCCAACCCATAGAACAAAGGACAGAGAAAACATGGACAGTATCAGGATAACCAGTCCAAGCTGCAAAAAAGAAGGACACCAGAAATACAAAGAAGGATACTAGGAAGTGGTGTGACTTCCATAAGAGCCCTTGGCATAACACTGTTGATTGTCATTCAAAGCATTCAATGGTGGTTGAAGTGAACGCCTTTGAATTAGATGTAGATTCTGACTCTGAACTAGAACCCGAAAGGGGAAGACGAATCATTGATGCGGAACCCAATGCCACCGTTGCTACCACCAAGCTCCATCATGGTGAACCATACGAGCCAAAAGAAGGAGAGTTCTTCTTCCATTCACATATGTGGGTAAAAGGCACCCCACTACACTTTATCGTTGATAGAAGTAGCCAGAAGAACCTCATCTCAGCAGAGGTTTTCAAGTGGTTGGCCTTGCCAACAACGTCGCACCCACAACCCTACACCATTGGATGGCTCTGCTAAGGAAGAGATCTTCGTGTCAGCCAATAGCGTCAACTGTCATACAATATCAAGCCCTTCAAAGATGAGGTATTGTGTGATGTTGATCCTCTCGAAGTTTGCAATGTTCTTTTGGGCCAACCTTATTTATGGAAATGTCATGCTGTATATGATTCTAGGCCTCGTAGTGTTATTATTACTTTGAACAAGAAATTGTATAGGATACCCGAGGTAGTCCCACCTAGTGCTATTTCCTTGATCTATGCTAAGAAATGCAGGAATATCATCTCTCAGATGAGGAAGTTTGTCTTCTTCATGATTCTCTCCTCGAATAAGCAAAAGGTCACAACCACATCTAGGGTNAATAATCGGATATATTCTCCTCATCTATAGGGGTACATCTGCACTACCAGGTCAATCACCCCTTCGATCTGACCATTGATGCACCACTTCCCAATGGGCCAGTCTATCGCCGCTCTTTGTTAGAGAATGAGGATATCAAGTGACAGATCCAAGAACTACTCCAGAAGGGGAACATCTGTCCCATATCATCACCTTGCGAGAGCCCAATCGTGCTGGTACAGAAGAAAGCTGGAACCTGGCGACTCTGTATTGATTACCGGGCTCTGAATAAAATCACATTCAGAAATCAATACCCGGTTCCTCTAATCGATGACCTCCTTGATCAACTCATGGGGGCCAAATACTTCAGTAAGATTGATCTAAAGTCTGGCTACCACTAGGTCCCAATAGAACATATAGATGTATGGAATACTGCCTTCAAGTCAAAGGAAGGCCATTTTGAATGGTTGGTCATGCCCTTGGGTTTGACAAATGCTCCAGCCACTTTCATGAGGATGATGGACGATATCCTGCGACCATTCACCAATGCTTTTGTAGTGGTGTATATGGATGAAATTCTAATTTATAGAAAGACTTGGGTCGAACACTTGAAACATATTCAATAGGTTTTTCACACCCTGCAGTAGGACAAGCTATATGCAAACTTTGAAAAATGATCCTTCGGCATGGATAGGGTCCATTACCTGGGCCACATAATTGATCAACATGGCATACATGTGGATCCAGCCAAGATACAAGTCATCCGTGACCGACCATCCCCAACCACACTCACTGAGCTTCAGAGCTTCTTGGGCCTTGCCAATTTATATCTAAGGTTCATGTCGGGATTCTCCCATATTGCATGGGCCCTCAGCCAAATAAATAGGGGCGGTGGTAAGGCACAATTTGTGTGGGGTTGGTCCCAACAACAAGCATTCAATGATTTGAAGCAATGCTTGTTCTCAACCCTAATACTTTCACTACCAGACCTGCAAAATCTCTTTCAGATCGAGACAGATGCTTCAGACTATGCTCTCAGCATCATTCTCACTCAGCACGGCCACTTCATGGCCTATCATAGTGAGACATTGTCAAATGTTGTCTGTAAGTACCCTACTTATGACAAAGAAATGTACTCCATTATGCAAGTCTACCGCCAGTGGAGACATTACATTCTTGGGAAGGAGATAATCAACCACACTGATCATAAGACATTGCAGTTCATGCAGACATAGGGAAAATTGCAGAATGACCACCATCAAAAGTGGTCCACATACTTGCAACAATTCCACCTCAACATCAAGTATAAAACAGAAAGCACCAATCACGTCGTTGATTGCCTCAGCAGACCGCCAGTCATGGCACTCACCATAGTGCTAGACTCTTGCAGCCATGAGACCTCTGGATGCCCCCAACTCTATGAGACAGACCCTGAATTTTCCACCACCTACCAAATTTTGGGTGCAAATGCAGTTGTTGATAATTTCCATCTTTAGGATGGGTTGTTGTGTCATCTAGGCCATATATGTGTTCTGTTAGCACCAATTCTTGCAAGGGGGGTGTTTCTTTCCTATTTCAGGCCCTTGGCATAAAATGTGAAGAAATGGGTTTTAAAAAACCATGAAATGTGTTTTACTCAAAGGCCTCATTCATGAGCGTCAAGCACAACACACAGAAGAAGTCAATTTTGGACTTAAAATCAAGTGAGCGAGCATTTTTTTTTTCAGCAGTGAGGATCCATCGATGGAGCAGATAAACGATCACCAGGTAAGCCAGAGCCACAGAGTTGCATGAGGTTTAGTGCATGGGCTCATCCCTTAGGGCCAAAGTCACAAAATGATCATGGTTGTCTAATCCAGTCAGGACATGTGGCACCTGATTAAGTCTGGTCGCCACCTCAGCTATCATGACCTTGAAATACAAGGGTCGACTCCCTTCCATCCACGATATGCGAGATGCAAAGGTGCCTTTGGGTGCAGGCCCACGGTCATAGCACAGGGTCATATGGAAATTCTGTTGCAGGAAGAGGAGCGAGAACTCTCAATAGGAAAATCCCCGAAAGGATCGAGACCGTTAGTCTTGGAGGACACGTGGTGCCTAATTAAGTCTGGTCACCATCTCGGCTATCGTGACTTTGAAATACAAGGGTCGACTCCCTTCCATCCACGATATGTGAGAAGCGAAGGCACCTTTGGGTGCGGGCCCAGGTTCATATCACAGGTTAGTATGGAAAGGGTACAAAGCAAATGAGGTTCATGGATCCAATGTGTTCAAGGGAAAATGGATCGTGTTCATTGATTTTGAGGCTAGATCCAACCACCGATATGGAAGGTCATTTCACAGTTTTATTCACCAAGGTTCCTGGATGCTGGAATGGTAGAATCTCTTGAAAGGAGAAGTGTCAAAGCACCTCTAGAGTAAGGCGCCAAGGTCATGGCCATGGGTTACATTGAGGGCAGAGCCAAAATAAAAAGGAGGCTAGCCTCTAAGCCCTAGGAAGCAAGCACATGGTCGTTCCTTGTGCTCGAAGTCTCGGCCTCCCACCATGGAGGAAGGAAATTAATGAAAATTGAGCAGGTAGTTGAAACCTCAGCTCAAGCCATGAATGTAAGGCATGGAGGTTTTGTTAGGCAGTCTACCCAAGATCATCCTATGTGAAAGTTTTCCTAAAAGAGCCATGCTGATCTGATGTCCTTGTTTGACCAGAGGAGCCTGCACATGCTAAATTAGACTTTAATGTCTTAGCTACCCTCCTGCTACCAATGGGGTGAATTGATCTGAGTATATATACTCAGTTTTTGTATTTTTGTAGGCATGGATGGTAGATCAGAGCTCTCGACTGTAATGTTTTAATGAAGCACTAGTTTTCCTGGCTATGTATCTGCATATGAAATTTTCTTGTTCAATGTAAGGCAACCCTCTTTTTCATCTGGTTTCGATGACATACTAAAAGGGTTCATGATTGATTGATTCACATGAGTCATCGTGATTGTGTTATGATAAAGGATTTATTATAGTGTTGTTATGTTCTTTTAGTGTTTCTGCTTTTGAATATAAGAGGTTCTTGTGTTCAAAGTTTTCTTCTACAAGTTGTTGGAAGCTCAATGCCTACAGCAGGCCTTCACATTTCCTCACATAAGTCTTCCTCCTACTCACCCTTATTACAACTTACTGTCTGAAGTTAAACCAGGAACTCATCTGCTTGTGCATGCCTGGCCTAGTTTCTGAGTTAGAACGATATTGTTCTAAGTTTACTTCCATTCATCACCCTTTATCAACAAATAGTGACACAAACTAATGGGCTTCAGGCTTACTCCTGCTGCAATCCAGGAGTGACTTTTGATGCCAACATTTCTATCACTGTTGCTGGGGACGAAGTTGAAAATTTTCCCTGGGATTGAACGACATCGAGCCTTTGATTCTGAAGGTGCATCAGGCATCAGAGCCCTACGAGATTGCTACTATGCACCTAGCGACTCCATTGTGAGGAATCCACTGGGGAGAACCTGATGTTTTAGTTGTGGCTTCTAGAGGTAGACACACGCGGTCCCATCCATAACTGCCTCTAGCTACGCCTGAAGCTGATATGAAGGTGAATATCAGAAAAGGAAAGGCCTCTGAAGGAGAAACTTCCACCACTGAACCAGGTAATTTGTCGTTTCCTTATGTAGAAACTCCATTCTCTTCTTCTCAGCTTCCTAGCAGACCTTTTTTTGAAGCTTCCCGTTTCCTAAATTTCGGAAGTGTTCCTGCTGATTTTCCCCCCCCTGGTCTGTGATTGGAGGGAGAAATCCTTGTCACTTCCCTCTCCCCTGAAGTCGTACCTTGGCATAGACCCAAGACCACTGAATATTTCCCCACTCCTAGCTTTACCACCCCACCTCTTATTATTGTTGTTGCTACTGCACAAAGAGAAGCATCTTCTTACTCAAGCCCCTTAGCCCTCTCTTTGAATCCCCCGTTTTTCCCCCTTCCACCTAGAAGCTCATTTCCAGTATCCCCTGTGCGAGCTCCTTCTCCTCCGAGTTCTCCTCCACCTAATATTCCTATGGAAGGAGCAAATCCCCCCATGACCATAATGGAGGCTATAATAGCTACTAGGTATGCTCCCCTTTTGTTACCTCAACCTCTTAATGCCCTTCCAGCAGATGGCTACCTTAAGTAGCTGCCCAAGTTTACAGGCGAAGGGGACATAGCTGCATAAGAACACCTTGAAGCCTTTTATAGTTTTATAGATGATAATGTTAACATGCATGCAGACATATGGATGAGGATTTTCGTCCATAGCCTTGAAGGCGAGGCTAGAAAGTGGTTTAGGGCCCTACCTCCTGGATCTATTGATGGGATTGAGGCTTTCGATAATGCCATTTTGAGACAGTGGGGAGACAAAAAAGACTTCATGTATTACATGACAGAGTTCGGGTCTTTGAAGAGAAAGGAAGGAGAGTCTGTCTCTGATTTCTCCAAGAGATTCAATAAAATGTACAATAAGATCCCCGCTGAAATAAGTCCCTCAGAAGCCTCTACTAAGATCACTTATGCTAACACTTTTGATCCCAATTTCTACCTTATGTTGAGGGAAAGGAGAGCCACTACTCTAGCTCACATGTAGGATGCAGTCGTGGAAGTAGAATCTAACATATTGGTTGTTGACCAACTCAGGAATAAGGCTGATAGAGACATATCCAGGAAGAGACTTGAAGCCTCCCCATCCATTTCCTCTCCCCTTCCCCTTCAGATGGACGAGGTGACTAAAGTGATACAATCACTTTTGGCTAGAATGGAAAGGTGGGAGTTAGAAGGGAAGCCCATGTATAGAAATGCCCAAAATACTGATAACAGAGGCTTCAGGAGGCCTAGTAACAATGTGCCATGGGATTTTCCAAGGGAACAAAGGAGAAAAAATAGATATGATCATAGGATTCAAACCCCCCTCCAAAATAACCTAGTTTCTCATGAGGAAGGAGAGGAGATAGATGAGCTCGACCCTGAAATTCACTGTATTGAAGACACTTTCCCTTCTCCCCATTTGACTCAATTTGCATATGAAGAATCCCTTATGAACATTCAAACCAATGAGTTGGGTAAAGCAGAAAAGGCCAAGAACACTCCTAACAGATACCATCACAGGTCAAAGAAGAAAGAAGGGAATTTTGATAGCCATGTTCAGCCCCTCATAGCAGAAAGGCCTACTAAAACTCCAACAATCACTACTAAAGAAAAGAAAACTTAGAATACTTCGCCATCAGCCAAAGAACCTATATCTGAGGTAAGGGAAGCTCCTAAGCCTCTTCCCTCCTTTAGTTTTGAGCAAGAAATTCAAAAGATTAGAATTCATGTACCCCTCTCAGAACTAGTTAAAAATGAAGATTTCAAAAGGTCCCTCTCCAAACTGCTAGAATATGAGTCCCCCTAGCCCTCCACAGACTCAGTAAATATTCAAGATGAAAAGCTAGCAGTCATCCTAGGTACCATGGTAGATGACAGAGATGACTCATCCCCTCCCTTCTACACATCCCTGAACATACATGATAAGGTGCTGCATAATTGCCTCATGGATTCAGGGGCTTCCCACAACCATATGCCCAAAATAATCATGGAAGAATTGGGACTAGAAATGACAAAGGCTTATCACGATTTGTACTCTTTTGATTCAAGGAGGGTGCAATGCCTTGGAGTCATAAAAGACTTGGCGGTCTCCTTATTTCAGCTGCCAATGAAGAGTGTGATCATGGACATTGCAGTAGCTGATGTTCCCCCCAAGTTTGACATGATGTTGTCAAGATCTTGGATTAAAAAACTTGGAGGAACATTACAGATGGATCTCACATATGCCACCATTCCAATATTTGGAGGGGAACATAGGAGGTTGTACAGAGAAGCTCAGTTGGCCTACATTGTTAGTGATGAAGCAGACCCCACCAATCATCTTATCTTTGTACTTGACACTGATTTGGGGTCTAGTTTATTGCAACTCACTGATACTCCTGAAGCCCCTTTTCAAATTAGAAAGAAGCCCAATTTTAATCACAAGATACCTCCTCCAACCACTTCTGTTTGGAAGATGTTCTTCGACGAAGCTTCTGCTAGCGAAGGCGCTGGCGCTGGAGTGGTTTTTGTGATGCCTTGTCAGGAAACCATATCCCTGTCATACAAGCTAGAATTTGAAGCTACCAATAATGTAGTAGAATATGAAGCTCTTGTTCTGGGTTTAAGGGTTGCAAAAGAAATGGGAATTGAGGGGGTAGTAGTGTTCAAAGATGCTGAGTTGATAATCCAGCAAGTCAAAAATGCTTATCGGGCTAAGCATCCTCAGCTCAGGGGTTACAAAAACGAGGTGTGGGATCTGATTGATAATTTCTTCTTAGCTTTCAACATTTCTTTTATTCCAAGAGAGGAAAATACTTTGGCCGATTCCTTAGCTATCTCAGCTAGTCTGTTCAATATCCCTCTACCGCGTAAGATCAAATATGATGTTGAGATAAGATATAGGCCATTCGTACCAAACAATATCAAGCATTGGAAGGTATTCGAAGACGATCTTGAAATCAAAAAATTTCTTCAGTTTGTTGATGAATTTTCTGCATTGCACATTGATCAGGATCCTAATCTCAAAAGTCACCCTCACCCTGAGGTATTTTTAAATAAAATTTCTAATCACCATATTGTTCATCTGCCTAGCAATCACATTCAGAAGGGACTAGTCCCTTTAGAAATACTTTTTGATGGGAATGATGTGGCAGTAAAGGGTAGGGTTTCAAATGAAGATGTTGATACAGAAGAGTGCAACATCGGCACACAGGAGGAGCCTAATTATGTCAAGTTTTCAAACAGTTTGACCAAAGAGCAGAGGGTCGAATATATCAAGTTATTAAGAGAATTTGATGATGTGTTTGCATGGACCTATGAAGACCTCTAGACATATGACACATCTGTCATTGAACACAAGATCCCACTGAAGGAAGAGGCTAATCCATTTAGGCAGAAGCTAAGACAGATAAATCCCATGTTGTTGCTTGTCATGGAGAGAGAAGTTAAGAAGTTGTTAGATGCCCAAATCATTGTCCCCTTGAGATATTCTAAGTGGGTGGCCAATTTGGTCTCGGTAAGGAAGAAAAGTGGAGAAATCAGGCTCTGTGTTGATTTCAGGAACCTGAACAGGAGCTCAAAGAAAGACAACTATCCCTTGCCCAACATGGAACACATATTGTAGAGGGTAACTGGTGCATCTAGAATATCCATGATTGATGGTTTTTCTATCTACAATAAGATATATGTCATGCATGAGGATGGAGAAAAAACAACCTTCACCACTCCTTGGGGCACATTCATGTACGCCAAAATGCCTTTTGGATTAATGAATGCAGGAGCAACATTTCAGCGATCCATGGACATAGCATTCATCGGGGAGAAATATCAGTTTGTGGTGATCTATCTAGATGACATCATAGTCTTCTCTGGGTGTGATAAAGAGCACTGCTGTCACTTGAGGAAAATTTTCTTGAAATGCCAGAGGTTTGGCCTTTCCTTAAATCCCAAGAAATCTTTGTTTTCTATGAAGGAGGGGAAGCTATTAGGCCATATAGTATCTGTAGAGGGAGTGAGAATTGATCCTAGCAAGGTAGAGGCAATTCAAACCCTGTCACTTCCCAGGTCTAGAAAGGAAGTCTAGGTTTTTTTAGAGAAGATTAACTTTCTAAGGAGGTTCGTCTCAAATTTTGTTGAGTTGGTCAAACACATCACAACCATGCTCAGAAAGGGAAACGAAGTAAAATGGACTGTTGAACCCAGGGAATATTTTTTCCAAAAAAAAAAGGCATTGATTGAGGCACCTGTGTTGATCAGTCTTGATTATTCCAAGGATTTCCTAGTTTTTTCTTTTGCTTCTTTTGATGCAGTAATAGTGGTCTTATTGCAGAAAAATGAGGAAGGGCGAGAGCAACCCATTTCCTTATTCAATAAGGCATTAAGAATGAAGAAATCAGGTATGATATCATGGAGAAATAGGCCTATGCCTTGGTGAAAGCTCTCAAAGATTTCTGATTCTATGTCTTACACTCAAGAGTGACTGTGTATGTTCCTTCAGCCTCTGTGAAAGACATCCTTATACAACCTAACATAGATGGGAGAAGAGGTAAATGGATTGCCAAGATCCTTGAGTTTGACCTGGAGATAAAGCCCACTAAGTTGGTTAAATGGAAGGGTTTAGCCAAGCTGCTGGTTAAATCCAATTGCAAGGCCTTAGGGGTTAGCTTCATCAATGCTTGCTTAGAAAATCAGCAAGCTGATTCATCCAACAAAATCTCTCAGGGTGGCTTTTCACTAGCATAATGCACCTGGTACAGAGACATTTTGTACTTTTTGCAAGAGTTGAAGCCTCTTGATGGAATGGGAAAAAGCAAGGCAAGAGATTGAAGGCTCAAGGAGGTCAAATATTACCTTATTGACCAAGTCTTGTACTGGAGAGACCCTCTAGGGGTGTTTCTGAGGTGTTTCAATCCACATGAAGCCTAGAAAGTTATGTTTGATCTCCATAGCAGCCTTTGTGAAGGGAATCATTTCTGGAAGACCATAGCGCACAAAATTCTCAGGGCTGGGTACTACTGGCCCACCTTATTCACTGATGTCTACAGAGAAGTCAGAGCTTGCATCAAATGCCATAGGTTCTCAGGAAAGAAACAACTCAAATCTCTACCACTAAAGCCTGTAGTAGCTTCGACACCCTTTCAACAGTGGGGGTTGGACTTCATTGGGGAAATTCATCCTCCTTCAAGTGGCTAGCACAAATGGATCCTAACTGCAATAGACTATTTCACCAAGTGGATAGAGGCTTCCCCCACCAGGAGTGCTTCACACAAGGTAATTATCAGCTTCCTGGAGGATATCATAGCCAGATTTGGCTGTCCCAACAGAATTGTCACTGATAATTCTACTTCTTTCAAGTCTGAGCCTCTGGTTAAGTTTTGTGAGTAGTTCGAGATCTCACTAATTCACTCCACTCCCTATTATCCTCAAGGAAATGGACTGGAAGAATCTTCCAATAAAAGTCTAATCAAACTCATTAAAAGATTATTGGAAGACAATAAGAGGGCCTAGGATTCAAAGCTCAGATTATCTCTATGGGTTGATCGAGTAACAACAAAGAAGTCCATGGGAACCTCACCTTTTCAACTTGTTTATGGGACGGAGGCTGTGTTTCCCACTCAGCTCGCTTTACGTGTAGTGAAATTATTTCAAGATCATGAAGGAGAGCCAAACCATATGGTCAAAAGAATTCATCAAGTGGTGGAAGTGCAACAGATCAGGGAGCAAGTAATGGACATAGCTCATAGTCATCAACAAAAGATCAAGAAGGCCTTTGACAGGAAGGTCAGGAAGGAGGAATTTGAGATGGGAGATTTGGTACTTAAGTGGGATGCACCCAGGCAAGATAGGGGAAAACACAACAAGTTTGATTCCCTCTGAATCAGGCCCTTCAAAATGTTTTAAGTATTCTTAAATAACACTTCAGGTTGCAGGATTTGGAGGGTGAAGAAGTTTTTAAAAGCCCGGTAAATGGGCATTTCCTGAAGAAATGTTTTGTTTGAGCCTTAGATGGCTCCTCTGTTTTTGTAAATATTGTTTTTCTATTTATTTTCGTCTTAATAAATGACTCCATAGCCCAACAACAAGGCACTAAAACTACAAGGAGTTCTTAGAGCATCGTAGGGATGACTCTATCCCCCATGGAGCCTAATGTTAGAACCAATTCTTGCAAAGTGGGTGTTTCTCTCCGATTTTAGGCCCTTGGCATAAAATGTGAAGAAATGGGTTTTAAAAAAACGATCAAATGCATTTTATTCAAAGTCCGCATTCGTGAGCGTCAAGTGCAGCACACAAAAGAAGTCCATTTCAGGCTTAAAATCAAGCGAGCGAGCATTTTTTTTTCAGCGGCGAGGATCCATCATTGGAGAAGATCAACGGTCATCAAGTAAGCTAGAGCCATCGAGTTTCACAAGGTTTAGTGCATGGGCTCATCCCTTAGGGCCAAAGTCACAAAATGATCATGGTCGTCTGATCTAGTCAGGACATGTGGCCCCTGATTAAGTCTGGTCACCATCTCGACTATCGCGTCCTTGAAATACAAGGGTCAACTCCCTTCCATCCACGATATGCGAGATGCGAAGTCACCTTTGGGTGCAGGCCCACGGTCATAACACAAGGTCGTATGGAAAGGTGGTTGGAGGAAGAGGAGCAAGAACTCCCGGTAGGAGAATCCCCAAAAGGATCGGGACCGTTAGTCTTGAAGGACATGTGGAGCCTGATTAAGTCCGATAGGTATCTCGGCTATCGCGACCTTGAAATACAAGGGTCAACTCCCTTCCATCCACAATACGCGACATGTGAAGGCGCCTTTGGGTGCAGGCCCACATTCATAGCATAGGGTCATATGGAAAGGTGTTTGGAGGAAGAGGAGCGAGAAATCCCAGTAGGAGAATCCCCGAAAGGATCTGGACCATTAGTCTTGGAGGACACATGGCGCCTAATTAAGTCCGGTTGCCATCTTGGCTATCGCGACTTTGAAATACAAGGGTTGACTCCCTTCCATCCACGATACGCGAGATGCGAAGGCGCCTTTGGGTGCGAGCCCACGGTCATAGCACATGGTAGTATGGAAAGGGGACAAAGAAGATGAGGGGCACGTAGGCAATGTGTTCAAGGGAAAATGGATCGTGTTCGTTGATTTTGAAGCCAAATCCAACCATCAATATGGAAGGTTGTTTCGTAGTTTTAGTCACCAAGGTTTCTCAACGATGGAATGGTGGAATCTCCCGAAAGGAGAAGTGTCGAAGCACTTCTGGAGCAAGGTGCCAAGGTCATGGCCATGGGTTACATTGAAGGCAGAGCCAAAATAAAAAGGAGGCTAGCCTCTGAGCCCTGGGAAGCAAGCGCGTGGNGTGCTCGAAGTCTTGGCCTCCTACCATGGAGGAAGGCAATTAATGAAAATTGAGTAGGTAGTTGAAACCTTAGCTCAAGCCATGAATGTAAGGCATGGAGGTTCTGACAGGAAGTCTTCCCAAGATCGTCCTATGTGTAGGTTTTCCTAAAAGATCCATGCCGATCTGATGTCCTCGTTTGACTATAGGAGCCTACACATGCCAAATTGGACTTTAATGTCTCAGCTACCCTCCTGCTGCCAAGGGGGAAAATTTCTCTGAGTATATATACTCATTTTTTGTATTTTTGTAGGCATGGATGGTAGAGCAAAACTCCCAACTATAATGTTTTAATGAAGCAGTGGTTTTCCTGGCTATGTATCTGCATATGAAAATTTCTTGTTCAATGTAAGGAAGCTCTCTTTTTCGTCTGGTTTCGATCTCATACAAAAGGGTTAATGATTGATTGATTCACATGAATCGTTGTGACTGTGTTATGATAGAGGATTTATTGTAGTGTTGTTATGTTCTTTTAGTGTTTCTGCTTTTGAATATAAGAGGTTCTTGTGTTCAAATTTTTCTTCTACAGGCTATTGGAAGCTCGATGCCTACAACAGGCCTTCACATTTCCTCACATAAGTCTTCCTCCTACTCACCCTTATTACAACTTACTGTCTGAAGTTAAACCAAGACCTCATTTGCTTGTGCATGCCTAGCCTAGTTTCTGAGTTAGAACTATATTGTTTTGAGTTTACTTCCATTCATCACCCTTTATCAACAAATAGTGACACAAACTTATGGGCTTCAGGCTTACTCCTGCTGCAATCCAGGAGTGACTTCTGACGCCAACATGTTCCATCAAGTGAGCGAGTAAATTTGATCTAGGAAGCGCACTATAGTTGGGTGGTAGGACACTTCGGTGTCAAAAAGACAGTGGCGATGCTACAAAAACATTTCTACTCGTTGAAACTTCGACAGGAGGTCAACAAGTATATTAGGTCCTGCACTACCTGCGCTATTGCCAAACCGACCACTAAGAAACAGGGCCTATACACACCTCTTCCTACTTCCGACAGGCCATGGGAATCCTCTCAATTGACTACATGTCGGGCCTCCTGTCCGCCAAGCGGGGAAATGACTGTGTATTTGTGGTTGTTGATCGTTTTTCTAAGATGGTGATTTTGGTTGCCTGCAAGAAGAGGATCACAACAAAGGCCACTACCAAAATCTTCTTTGAATGAGTCTGGGTACATTTTAGAATCTTGCAAACCATTGTCTCAGATCGGGACAGTCGATTTCTCAGCACATTCTGGTCAAGCCTTTAGTCACTGCTGGACACCAAGCTCACCAAATCCATGACCTTTCACCCCGATATAGATGGCCAAACCGAGGTTGTAAATCGAATGATTGTGCATATCCTTTGCATGTATAATTCAAAGAACCCCCGCACATGGGATGAGAGCCTTCCCTATGTCTAGCATAGCTACAACCAAGCCTTGCATAGCTCAACCAGCCACAACCCCTTTCAAGTGGGGTTGGGATTGCAACTATTGGGTCCCATAGATGTTGCACTTCCCCTTGCGGTCACCTCGACCAACTC
>SNQJ01S0067231.1:0-10328 GCA_010110895.2 Picea sitchensis | reverse complement strand
ATCTTTAGGAACGAATTCATCCAATACATTAGTATTTTTATTTATCAAACGAGGTTGAATTGAAGGGTCTTCAATTGTGCTATGTGGAGTAGAGTAAGTAGTGGAAGGTTGAATTGGAGGGTCTTCAATTGTGCTCTCTCGATCTGAAAGTTCCTTCCTTTTACAACCAATTTATGTCCTCAAGAAATCATCTTTAGGAACGAATTCATCCAATACATTAGTATTTTTATTTATCAAACGAGGTTGAATTGAAGGGTCTTCAATTGTCCTATGTGGAGTAGAGTAAGTAATGGATGGTTGAAAGATATCTATTATGAATCTAGGTTTTAATAGAAAGTTTGGATTTATTTAAAGAGTGTGAGGGGGATGTGTAATTTCATTTAGAAAAGTATTGCACAAAAAAAAATATTCTCGTATTCTATTATCATCACATATTTATACATCAATCTTAGGTTTAAGATAGATAAGTTATCTTAGTCATACAATCCATTTGTTGAGATAATATCTCAACCACACATAAATATGATCAAGATCTAACAAATTCCTAACCAAACATTTCACGTAAAGATTAAAATTTAACTAATACAATCTATGATGAGAAATATCAAATATCTCCAACACCCTCCCTTAACGAATACTTGTCTTAATATTTTGTGTGGTTGAGTATTCATCAATATATTTATCCACTTATGAAATATCGTAGACTTAGCTCCATCACATAACGATTCATTATGAGCTACCACTTGATACCTTGAAGATATGATCACTTCATACCATCAATTTAGTATTTCTAATGACTAGACTACAAGCCATTATATTGACATACTTCCATGTTCCGACATACATGGTCTACCACTATATTCACTAGTTATCTAGAAAAGAATACATACATGGCCTACCGCTGTATTCACCAATTATACAAAAAAGCAATATAGATATTATATATCTAGAGTCAATCTTACAACAAGACACCTTCATCTGTATTCATCATCATTTATTTATTCCATTTACTAATATAAATGTATCCAAACACATTAACGAATTTACATTAATGAATCCATCCATAATTCTCAGTGTATATGTGATTGTTGCTACAGCAGAGGAGCAATATACTTATGAAATAAGCCATACATAACTAAGATAGGAAGGAAAATATGAGGGCACCAGGTCTAATCACAAGATCTTCTGAGAAGAATATTTGTGTATAAAGGCCGGGTAGGGGATTGGTGTATAGGCCCAGAATGATGAGGGTGGGGCTCGGAGTCACTAAAGGCCAGTTAGTACCTAACAAGTACCTCGCCTTAGGCTCAGGGAGAAAGGAAAGTAGTATCAAGTGCTAGTTTGGCTAAGTATGCCTAGCCTTTAGCATATAGAGGGCCTATGGGTGGGTAAGCATGTAAGTATCAAAGGGTAGGCAATTCAAATTCATATATTTGCCAACAAATAAATGTGTAATGTGATTTATACTCTTGGGTAATAAAGTGGGCCAGAGGTGAATTCGTCTTAAGCATGGATCTCACTTTTGTCAAGCACCCCCCACTATCTAAATCGCGACACGACAAGCTATAAAAACGAGACTGCGATTAGCGACACCAACCACAAGTCACTTATCGACCTTGGTTCACAAGACAAAGATCAAAAATCCAAACTCGTTGTCATGACTCATGAGCCAATCTGAGTCTGGCATCGATGGCAGTAAGCAATGATTTTAATCTACAACACTATCCTTATATTTGATTGAATATGTGGCCATGGTGTCTTATGATTCACTGCAACTTATTTACTCGTGGCCTTTACCATTCAACCTACATGTAGCTCTTTTCAACGTGCTCTATTCATATGTCCACATGCAAGTCTATATTGAACAGAGCAGAAAGAACATAACACGAAATTAAAACAACAGAGAGAAGAGAAACGTATACACAGCTGAATTGAAACTAAGACCAATGCTGAACAGGTTAGATAGATATGAATTTATAGAAAAATTACAAGATGCGGGATTGTATCAAAGCCTCCAGAGCTCCCGACGATTTCTAGAAGCGATTTCTAGAAGTTTATTGATATTTTTCTGCAGTCCGCTGTCTTTTCCAACTACCACATTTAATTCTACTTCTAGATGTCTTCCTACCTCCATACTAATAAACATTAAAGGTTAATTAATCTATGTTTTAACACTTCCCCTTAATGTTTATTAAGATTAACATACACTTATTAAGGGGATACTTCTTTAGGTCCTATCATGCTTCTGAACTTTACAAACTTTACAGTACTCAAAGCTTTAGTAAATATATCAACAACTTGATCTTCTGTTCTGCAATATTTCAACATGATGTTGCCTTTCTGTGTTTTCTCTCGAACATAATGATGATAGATTTCAATATGTTTGGTCCTTGCATGAAAAAATGGATTCTTTGTTAATTGTATTGTGCTTTGATTATCACAGTAAATAGTTGTAGCTTCTGTTTGAGGATGATTCAATTCAGCAAGAATACCTCATAGCCATGTAAATTATTGTGTTGCAAGTGTTGCTCCTTTATATTCAGCTTTTGTTGATGATAAAGAGATTGTAGCTTGCTTCTTGCTACTCCATGATATTTCTCCCAAATCAAGATAAAATATATATCCAGAAGTTGATTTTCTATCATCAGTATCTCCTGCCCAATCAGAGTCTGTATATCCTGCAAGTTGAACAGTACCACCATTTTTATATTCAAGTCCAAGATTATAAGTTCCTTTGATGTATCTAACTATTATTTTAGTTGCATTCCAATGTTCAAGATGAGGATGAGACATAAATCTAGAAACCATTCCAACTACATATGCAATATCTGGTCTCGTGGCTGTTAGATAGAGCAAACTTCCAACCAACTTTCTATATAGTGTGCCATCAAATTTTTCTGAAATAGAGTTGCTTCTTAACTTGGTCCCTGCATCAATTGGAGTTGGAGCTGACTTGCAATTCTCCATTTTGAACTTCTTCAATAGATAAGGTGCATATTTTGGTTGTGATAGAATAATTCTATCTTTTTCTTACCAAACCTGGATGCCAAGAAAATAATGTAATAATCCCAAGTCTGTGATATCAAAATCCTTATTTCGCTGCTTCTTGAAGTCATATACCTGACTTAAACTGCTTCCTGTAATGATTAAGTCATCTACATATAGGACAACCATTATGATATCACCATTGCAATTTTTGACATAAAGATCAGGATCGTAAGGACTTCTTTTGAATCCATCATTCAAGAAGTACTCATTAATTTTGGAGTACCATGCTCTTGGAGCCTACTTTAACCCATACAATGATTTTTTAAGATTACAAACAAAAATTTCTTGACCAACCTGAATAAAACCTGGTGGTTGTTTCATATAAATTTCTTCAAGTAAATCACCATGCAGAAAAGCACTTTTTACATCCATTTGATGAATTTCCCAACCAAATTTTGTAGATAGAGAAACTACAATGCGAATTGTAGTCATTTTAGTAACGGGAGCAAATGTTTCAGTATAGTCAATACCTTCTTTTTGTGAGAATCCTTTTTCAACCAATCTAGCATTATGCTTCTCGATTTCTCCATCAGATGTGAACTTTGTCCTATATATCCATTTGCAGCCAATTAGATTTTTACCTTCTGGGAGAGGAGTTAACTCCCAAGTTTGATTCTTCATTAAATAATCATATTCATCTTTCATTGCAGCATCCCATTCAGGTTTTCCTTGAGCTTCTTCAAAGACCTGGGGATCATCAACATGCATTACTCTAGTCATAAGAGCATAGTTGGCATAATGTTGTCTTGGTCCTTCATGATAAATCTCTTGAAGACTTCTTTTTTTTGTGGAAGAACAGTCTTGTGTACCTGGAGCAACAATTTCTTCTTCACGAGATTCAAAACTTTCTTCATTAGCTATTTCATCAAGATTTTATTCATTAGTTTGGTCACTAAGAATTGATGAAGTAGGAGAAAGGGAAGAAGATTTGGTAGATGGTATGCATATTTCATCAAATATTACATCTCTCCTAATGAGTATTTCATTATTTTCAGGATCATACACCCTGTAGGCCTTAGATGTTTCATTTTAACCAACCATAATACATTTGTGACTTTTTCTACCAAGTTTCTTTCTCTTTTCATCAGGAATATGAACATAAGCATCACACCCAAAAACCTTGAAATGACTTACTGTTGGTTTTCTTCTACTCCAAGCTTCTTCAGGAGTCTTATGTTTGACAACAATTGTAGGTGTCCTATTGACAATATAAGTTGCAGTATTTATAACTTCCACCCAAAATTTTGGATCCATATTTCTAGCATATAGCATACACCTAGCCATCTCCATAAGAGTCCTATTATTCCTTTCAACTACCCCATTTTGTTGAGGTGTATAAGGGACTGTATGTTCTCTTTTAATTCCATTATACTTACAATAATGATCAAACTCTTTGTTTACATATTTTTTTCCATTATCAGTCCTTAAAATCTTAATAGACTTTCCACTTTGTTTTTCTACAAAAGCTTTAAATTCCTTGAACTTCCCAAATACCTCATCCTTGTTGTTTAGAAAATAAACCCAAATCCTTCTGGTATAGTGATCAATAAATGTTAGAACATACCTGGAACTAGACATAGAAGGATGTTCTAATGACCCCATGAGGTCACTATGAACCAAGTGAAGTGGAGTCTTGGATCTCCATGATTTTCCTTTTATGAATTTCTCCATATGTTGATTTCCAGACATGCATCCTTCACAAACTCCTTGACTTTGAGAAATTTTAGGTAGTCCATACACCATTTCAAACCTTTTCATTAAACTTAGACTTTTGTAATTTAAATGTCCCATCCTCTCATGCCACAACCTACTCACATTATCAACTTCTGCAACCAAAKCTTTCTCRTTTGARGTAAACYTTYCAAACTTATAAAGTCCATTTTCTACATATCCAGAAGCAACCACTTTATAATTACTATTAATATCTTTAATTAAGCATTTTTCCTTATAAAACTCAACCTTATAACCTTGATTTGCAATTTGATTCACAAAGAGTAAATTTGACTTAAGATTGGGAACCAACATAACATTATTGAATACTCCATCTTCAATAGCAACATTTCCACTTCCAATCACGTCTAGTGTTGTATCATCACCAAGAAATTTTTTCTCCTTAGTGCAATCATTATCTAAAATAAAAAATTTCTCCTTATTGTGGGACATATGCCTAGTTGCTCCTAAATCTATGACCCATTCATCTTTATTTGAAACATTGGCATTAAGTGAAACACAAAGAGCATTACCTTTTTCTCTTATAGAGTTTTTATGATTTGAAAATTTAAGTTTCTTTTGTTGCATGTCCCATTTCTTTTTACGACAATCATTCTCAGAATGCCCTGGCTTCCCACAATAATGCCAATTATTATTAAATCTATATGAATGTTTCTTTTCTTCATGTTGCTTTGAAAACTGACCTGGCTTATCTTTGAATTTCTTAGTATAGTGAGTTGTTCTTCCCTTGGAGACAAGTGCATGACTTTCATCATTAGATGACTCCCTTTCCTTTGCTAGGCGTTGTTCTTCCTACAATAAATTGGTAGTAAGATTAGCTACAGAAATAGTGGTAATTTTATCAGCTGTGTCAAGCCCTCTAATGAAAGGCTAATAGGAACTAGGAAGGCTCCTAAGGATGATATGGACAAACTCCTTTTCTTCCAATGCTTTTCCAAGACTTTCTAATTCATTACACATATCTTTGAACTTGGTGAGATGAGGTGCAATTTCTTGATTATTAGACAACCGCAAATTATGTAAATCACTAGTAAGATTTAAGATCCATGATTCACTTGTATTATGATACAATTGCTTAAGTACCTTCCATATTTTAGTGCCTTCCCTTAAATTTTTAATTTCTAAAAATACTTCATCAGACACACAAATTTTAATATATGCACCAGCTTCCTTATTTCTTTGATCCCATTTTTCAAGAGCCTTTTGTTTAGTAGGAGGGGCCTCTTTCCCACTAACCAAATCATATTGCTTCCTCATTGTTAAAAATGGCTCTATTTTATGCACCCAATCATTGTGATTTTTCCCATTTAACTTAATTTATGGAATTATACTCATGTTAATGGCCATTTTATCAATGAAAAAATACTCCCACACAGAAATTATCCCTTCTTCACACAACATCCCACACACAGAAATTATCCCTTCTAATAGCACGAAAATAACACTGAAAAATATATCTTCCTACTCTTTTAAATTTCCTTTTTATTACTTTAAAAGGAGACTCCTAGAACTTCAGAACATAATGGTTCACCCCCCAAAAAAACTTCATTAAAATTTTTGATTTTCTAAAAAATAGAGCTCACCCTCCTTATGGCGGCTTCCTCATCCTAACGCAGTCTCCTTCTCCTTCACCAACGCAGCCTCCTTCACTCCTTTTCCTTCACCAACGTAACCTCCTTCACCTAAATCTGGAGCTTCTCCTTCACCAGTAAATCCAGAGCTTTTCTCTGAATCTGGCACCAGACAACAAGTTTGACAACACCTCCAACACACAGTTCTTCAAGAAAACACAATTCAATCTTTAGGAAAGGGGATAGCAGGAGGAATAAGACTTATCTCAGTGGACAACCCAGTATCAGCGCTGCTATGATACCATGAAGAGAGCAGGAAGAACAGAACATGAAATTAAAACAACAGAGAGAAGGGAAACATATACACAGCTGAATTGAAACTAAGACCAATGTTGAACAAGTTAGATAGATATGAATTTATAGAAAAATTACAAGCTACAGGATTGTCTCGAAGCCTCCAGAGCTTTTGACGATTTCTAGAAGCGATTTCTAGAAGTTTATTGATATTTTTCTGCAGTCCACCTTCTTTGCCAACTACCACATTTAATTTTACTTCTAGATGTCTTCCTACCGCCATACTAATAAACATTACAGGTTAATTAATCTCTATTTTAACATATATGCACAAATTTCATGGGAATTATGCACCATGTGTATCCACAATTGCGATCTCCTTTTGGATGGTTCTTAAGCAAACACGCCCACACATGAACCCAACACTCTTCACACATCTAAGATAATCTAATATATATCATAATTAATATCACATATTTCCAGTGAGGGAGTTACACCCAAATCTCTTTGATACTAATTTAGAAAAGTATTGCACACAAACAAAATATTGTTGTATTTTATTATCATCATATATTTATACATCAAGTTTAGGTTTAAGATAGATACATTATCGTAGCTATACAATATTTAGAAATAATGGAGATTAGTTGCGATGATTAGTTGAAATTGGTTTCAACCATTTTAAACCGTTTCAAATAGTATGTCATTATATATATACTAGCACAGCCGCTAACTCGCGACTGGTGAACGCCGAAAGACTCACGGCCCATAAACTAGCAATTTTGTATAGTCTTAGGAAGAGTAACGAGCACGTTGCTGGAAATATTTAGGGTTTTAAGCTTTACGAGCCGGCCGATAAAATCTGGAAAAGATTTGAGGCGATTGGAAGAAATGTCCAGACTTCTTAGATTCACCAAGCGAGTCGCGCATTCGGGCAAGCACTACAATGACCACAACCAAAAGAATAATTAAAAACACTGCTTCAGAGAAACATTGCTCTTAGGCATATATAAAATTGTGCGCATTCAAAATGGATATGAAACATATATGTTAAAAAAACAATAATACAGATGGAAAAATGCTCCAGTTAGAAAGAACATTACAGATGGAAGAATGCTCCTATTTTCTAAAAGAAAAAAGTAGACATTAAATTTCCAAACTATCTAATTACAACTATAAAATTTCCTGAGGAGACCGCATTGTCCCAAGATAACCTTGAATATTCAATGAAATATAACTTGTACGCGTATATAATTTTTTTTATATTTCTCTATACATCTCCTTCTCTGGGTTTAGAGAAGGACCTCTGGGTTTAGAGAAGGACGATAGGGCCGAAGGTTCTGGCACAAAACAATTACATACAAAAGGACATTGGTTGTTCTTATCATCGATTTATGGAACATGCCTGTGGTTCCACTGTGGAGATGAAAACATTACGACACAGCCATCATGATGCCTGGTAAGGAGACCATCTGTTAGTAAGCATGACCCAACCATCCTTTCCACTCCAGAGCCCGCACACCAGCCAATTGTCTGGTAAGGAGACCATCCATTCACGTTACCACACTCGTGTCATGTTATTTGTTAAGGAGACCATCTGTTCGTGGGCATGTGGTAAGAAGCAGAAGCAAATACGATCCTCCATTCCATGTTAAGAAACCTAAATTCAATGAACTCAAATAATTACCACCAAATTGTTACGCCCGCCCCAACTTAAACCTGTCTAAATATGATACGTGTTATCCACATCCAACATTTCACATCCAACTCTTTACAGTAATTTCTTAATATGATTAGGTAAATGTGAAAAAATAAACATGTTAATGCATGCATTTATAAATGCAAGGAAGTTATGAATAGTAAATCTCATTCATTGATTTGGAAGAACGACTAAGAATATGCCAACATCTTCAATTCCTGGCCATAAGATTAAGATTTAAGGTTAAAAGATCATTAAATGTGCCCATTGTCAATAGGTGTATGCCTTTCGGCGTAATAAATTTTTATTGATGAGCTTGGCTTTGCTTCCCCGGCCTCCAAGTGCCTGAGGAATCTATTTTCATTCTCAATTCTGAAGTTGGTATCAGAGCTGAAGGAGATATCACATCCCTAATTTTTTCCAAGGTTTGATCGTTGTTTGTTGTTGGAAGATCTCTGTTGGTGCTTCGTGTGAGAGGCCGAGAAATGTCTACGTGAGAGGGCGTGGAGAGTATGCCCAGATCAGAATGAGAGTGATCAAACCCCTATTGTTGATGGCTCATTCTGGAGAGGTGCGCAACCCTCGTGGTGTGGAGCACCTGCTGTCGACGGCTGGTCGGCTGGTCAAATTCCATGTTGGCGTGGAAGTTGATATCGATTCCAATAGATTCCCCCTCTTATCTGACAGAGGTTGATCACATAGAGGGAAGAGAGGAAGATCATAGAGGTCGAATCTGGATCGCTTGGTGTTGTGGGGAGGCCACCAACATAGGGAATAGATTGCTATTTGCGAGGACGCAAAATAGTTTAACATAGAGGATCTCACTCACCGAGGTCGAGAACCCTGCAGATCCTGCATGATGCTCAAGACACTGTTGGAGGAGACCGTGGGTGTTGTTGGAGGAGAGAATCATTGTTGGAGGAGAACATAGCTTCTTCTTCTCGGGTTCTGGAGGAGAGATCATTGCTCCAATACTCTTTGTGATCGCTGGATCAATCCGTGACAGGAGGTTTTTTTTTTTTTTGTGTTATGATCACTATAATTCCCAAATAATTAGAATTTGTGCAGTTTCTCCATACTTGAATATATACATAACGAGTCCATAAACTTAGCAACGTATGTGCTCAAGTTTTGGTGCAAATCTAGTGTCGTATATAAAGAAAACTAAATTGTTATTGTTTGAAAGAAGATCATGCGTGTGTTTTTTGCATTGACTCTCGAGAGAAGGAGAAGGAGTTTGCAGGGATGGAAATTCCTGAAACCTATTTCAACGAAGTTAACAAGTTAGATGACTCAAAATATATCAATTGGAAATTCAAAATGCAAACCTTGATGGAAGGTTATGGCGTATGGATGATCGCGAAAGGAGATGAAGCATGACCCAATCTTTCTGCAAGTGCGACAACGACAACAATCCTAGATTGGGATAAGAGGGAGAACTACGCCAAGATATTGTTGAGAATGTCTATTAAAGATAACATAATTCCACATATTAGAGATGATAAGACTTCTAGTGAAACCTAGAAAGTACTTAAAGATGTATATCAGACTAATAATACAAATCACATTCTTTTCCTAGAGAGAAAATTGCTAAGTATTAAAATGGATATAAATGAGTCTGTTAGTAATTTTCTTGGGAGAATTAAAGACATCAAAGATAAATTGGGAGATATAGGAAAAAAAGTGTCAAACACTGATCTTGTCACAATTACCCTAAATGGAATGCTAGAGAACTATCAAATGTTTATAATAGGCCTTGCACTGAGGGAGAAAGATCCCATTTTTGAGGAGTCGATAGGTATATTGTTGCAAGAGGAAGAGAGTCGCACAAATTTGAAGCCTCATAATTTAGACTTAACACTATGGACAAAGAAGAGATTCCCTAGAGGGAAACCAAGAGAAGGAGGTAGAGGAGGAAGTCCATTTCAGAGGAGGTCATTTCCGAATCCAAATCAAGGTATGCCATCGAATAGAAATGAACCTAA
>SNQJ01S0067230.1:24293-39698 GCA_010110895.2 Picea sitchensis | reverse complement strand
GTATTTATTTCTTTCTGTCATGAAATCAGTATTTATTGATAAATCTAAGCTACTGAAGTTTCTGTTATGAAAATCAATATTATGCTTGAAAGTTATTATTTCAGTTTATTTCATAAAATGTTTATGAGACTTAATGATGTTTAGAAATATATTAGGCCGTTACAAGTAAATATTTAGATTAGTGTCTAACTCAACCTCAACTTGTATTTATATTTATAATATTGTGAAAAAAAATACTTACATATATAATGCATCAAATACATTAATAAATACATTACATTATTACTATAAAACACTATTTATATTTATAAATATTTATATTGATAACACACCTCATTTTGTATTTATGAAAATGAACCATTATAAATAATTATTAAATTGATCAGTTTGTATTTATAAAAATGAACCATTATAAATAATTATTAAATTGATTAAACATAGCAATGTGATCACTCACATGTATGTCAAGCTCATGTAAAATTCCAATTTTCATAATTATGTTTGATAAAAGCATGGGAAATTTCATTAATTGTTCAAAACTCTTAATTCTTTACCGACTCTTAAAATACAAGTCTAGTACGCTTATTAGTTATTTACAAGTTCTTAAAATATATAATTCTAGGCATTACCGAGTTAGGTATGTTCTGTGCATTATCAAAATCTCATAGCCAATAGAACCGCAAAAAATATCCCTAGGTCATCTCAGTTGTAGTGCAAAGAAAAGATTAATTTCCAAAAGAAAATATTGAAGTCCCTACTTTGTTTATAACACAAAATATTGAAGTCTTTGATTAGTTTATAACATTGTTATTTCAATCATATATCATTTATATGATTGTAGTGTCAGAGGCATGTAAATTTCTACCATATATCATTCATAAAACTGTGACATTACAAGAATGCAAAAACCACATTGAATTTACTTATAAGACTGCCTAGTTACAGGAACGTGAATTTCTACCATATATCATCGATAAAACTATTGTAAATTTGTCAATGTAGAAACACAAATTAACATAAGACAATCAATAAGAATGCAGACATGAAACACACCAGTTTACATGGTTCACACAAACGTTGGGATACATCCACCAAGCATAGGTATCGGTTGTCTTATTATTCAGCTAATGGACATTACAACAGCTCACACTCCTCACTTAAACAACCTCTATGGGCATACATCAATTTATAGAAATGCACATTAGAAACTGATTATTAAATGTAAACTCATCTATATTCTAACTTGATCATATTGGTTACAACAAATGTAGGATTATAGGATCTGGAATCCTATTCATGGAAGAATTCGTTGTCATTGTTTCGAGCAATCACCTGATATCTCTCTCCTCCTTTGTTCATCACCTTTTCTGCAATCCAAGAGAAGCCAAGCACCATCGTAGCTTTTCTAACAGTATTGGTTTTGTGAACATGTCTACGCAAATCTCCTTTGTATGCACTTTCTCAAGAGAGACTCCACCTTCATCGGTGACCTGTTTTACAAAATGGTACTTGATAGGTATATGTTTTGTTTTACAGTGATAGGATGGATTCTTAGCAAAGTGAATAGCACTTTGACTATCACAAAGTAACTTTACTTTGTCCTCCATCCTTCCAAACACACCAAACAAACCTTTCAACCAAAGTGTCTCTTTGCAAGCACATGAAGCAACTACATATTTTTTTTATGTAGTGGATAAAGAAACAATGTTGTGTAGCTTTGACATCCAACTAATAGCTCCACGTGCAAGAGTAAAGAAATACCCGAAAGTCGACCTTCTCTTGTCCAAATCACCTGCAAAATCAGAATCTACATATCCACAAAATAACTCACAACCACTATTATAGGTGATACAATAATCACTTGTGCCCCTCAGATACAGAAGAACCTATTTCACTGCTACCCAATGCTCTTTACCTAGATTTTCCATAAACCTGCTGACAACCCCAACTGCATGTGAAATGTCTGGTCTTGTACTAACCATCATATACATTAGACTTCCTACTGCATTAGCATATGGTATTCGAGACATATATTCCTTTTCTTCTTTTGTACTAGAACAGAAACTTGAAGAAAGCTTAAAATGGGAAGCCAAAGGGACTGAAACTAGTTTCACATCGTTCATACCAAACCTTAAAAGTATCTTCTCAACATACTTTTGTTGTGACAACCAAAGCTTACTATTCCTCCTATCTATGAATATATCCATGCCCAAAATCTTCCTTGCTCCTCCTAGATATTTCATATCGAACTTCCTAGCCATCTGAACCTTTAACCTATTGATATCAGTTATGCTTTTTCTTGCTAAAATCATATCATCAACATACAATACTAAGATAATGAATATGTCATTATTCAATTTCATAAGGTAAACACAATGATCATACTCACTCCTTTTATAATTCTGGCTCACCATGAAAGAGTCAAATTTATTGTACCATTGTATGGGTGACTGTCTCAAACCATACAATGATATCTTGAGCCTGCAAACATATTTATTGTTGCGATTCTGAATGAACCCTTCTGTTTGTTCCATGTAAATTTTCTCATCCAAATCTCCATGTAAGAAAGCAGTCTTAACATATAGTTTCTCCAACTCCAACTCAAACAATGCAACTAATGCTAATACAATTCAAATTGAAACAGTTTTTACAACTCGTGAAAAAATCTCATGAAAGTCAATACCTTATTTTTGAGAACATCCTTTCGCAACGAGCCTTGCCTTGTACCTTTCCACCTTATCATCAACACCCTTCTTCAGCTTGTAGACCCACTTTCAACCTATAGTTTTTCTGTCTCTTGGAAGTTCTACCAGGTCCCATGTAGCATTCCTCTCTAATGCCTTCATTTCATCCTTCATCACTTATTTCAATTTATCGTTGTTTGAACCCTTCAGAGCTTCCTAATAGCATGAATGTTCATCATCATTAGTACTTAAATAAACTGATGAAACAAAATCATCATACCTTCCTGGAGGATTTTTGACCCGCGTAGACCTCCTTAGGGAAGTTTGTGGCTCATCCACAATCTATTGACTGTCATCATCAATCATGTGTTCCTCCACTGTAGGAGACTCTTCAAGAACATCTTCTTAAAATTGTTCATGTTCACCTTCATTAGTTTGAAACTGAATTTGTTGATACTTTGGTGCTTCTTTCCGTTTCATTTGAACATCTACATTTGATTTGATGATAGATGATTCATCAAATATTACATCTATGTTAATGGTGATCTTGTGGACAGTAGGATCCCACAACCTGTACCCCTTAATACCATCACCATATCCAACGAAGATAAGCCTTTTTTTATTTTCGATCTAATTTAGAACGCTGATGTTTTGGAATTAGAACATGGGAATCACAACCAAACACTTTAAGATTAGAATAATTACAAAGGTGACCTGTCCATACCTCCTGAGGAAATTTTCATTCGATTGTTGTTGATGGTGATCGATTCACCAGATAACAAGATGTAGTTATTGCTTCTTCCCATAGTTCCTGCTGCAAATTGGCATTACTAAGCATACTCCTTACTCTCTCTAAAAGAGTCTTGTTCATGCGTTTAGCAACTCCATTTTGTTGAGGAGTATAGGCAGTGGTTTTATGTCTCTCGATCCCAAATTACTTTCAATAATTCTCAAACTCCATTGACATAAATTCACCACTATTATCAGTTCTTAAACATTCAATGGATCTACCAGTTCTCTTTTCCAGTAAATCTCTAAATTGCTTGAAAACTATAAATACATTAGCCTTACTCTTTAACATATAGATCCACACCTTCCTAGAGAAATCATCTATAAAAGTTACAAAATATGATGATCCTCCATATGAAATAGTAGGGGATGGTCCCAAAACATCAGAATGGATATAGTATAGGATTTCTTCACTGGTGTATCTTCCGGTTTTAAATATCTGCCTATTCTGTTTTCTATAAATACAGTGCTTGCAAAAATCTAACGTTAAAAACTTTAGACTAGGAAGTAACTTGTGATCAGTTAATACCTTTAATCATTTTTCTCTCATATGACCCAACCGTTGATGCCATATTCAAACAGGATCATTTTCGTTCTCAGATACAGTTATCGCATTATATAATTTAGTCCTTCCTTCTAATAGAAACAGGTTACCAACCTTGTTTTCTTTCATAACTAGTAGAATTCATTTGTAGACCTTCATAACTCCACCTTGAATAATAGTCTTGTAACCTCTTGTGTCTAAGACTCCAAAAGAGATTAGTTTCTTCCTAAGATTAGGTACATGTCTTACATCAGTTAGTTAACAATTCCATCAAACATCCTAATTCGAATGCTACCAATTCCCACAACTTTAGATAAAATATATTTTCCCATGTAAACTACTCCATCATCTATAGACTGGTAAGTAATAAACTAGTGTCTATGAAGACACATGTGGTTTGAAGCACCAAAATCTAATAATGAATTTTTATCATGATGTGAACCGGTACTAATTGATAAAGCTTCATCAACTATACCTGAACCTGTTGTTGAACATGTTTCAGTTGTGTTTTCTTCCTTTGTCTCTTTTGGGGGGTCTTCTTTGGAGGTTTGTTGTCACTTCCAACAATGCTTCTTCAGGTTTCCATATTTTCCACAAAACCAACACTTGAACTTGCTCTTTCTACCCTTCGACTTTGACTGAGAGAGATCCCTCTGAACCTATCCTCTTTCTTTAGGTCTTCCTCTGATCACGATTGCCTCAGATGTAGAGGTTTCTAGATTGGAATTCTTCCTTGTTTCCTCAGACAGTAAATCTCCAAAAGTATCATCAAACTCAATACTTTTTATTGAACTGAAACTAATAGAGGTAACGAAATGATCCCATGACGCGGGTAAAGAACACAATAATATAATTGTCTTATCTTCAGATTCAAATTTCACTCCCATGCTAGTCAACTAGACTAGAAGAGTATTGAAAGTCTTTAAATGATCATCAATTTTTGTACCTTCCTTCATGCGCAAGCTGTACAGTTGCCTTTTCAGAAATATTTTGTTTGTCAAGTATTTCATCATGTACAGGATTTCCAAATTTGACCACAAACTGACTATTGTCTTATCTATAACAATGTTGAACAGTACATCATCGGCCAAACACAGATGTATGGCACTTAGTGCTCTCTCATCCATCTCATCCCAATCATCATCTATTATGGATGCAGGTTGTTTTAATTTTCCCAAAAGTGCCTTCACCATGCCTTGTTGCACGAGCAGATTGTGCATCTTAACCTTCGAGATCTCGAAATTTTTCTTGCCATTAAACTTCTCAATTTCGAACTTAGCACTATGCATCTTTTTCATTAGAGGAAACATAAAAACAAACACCACTTCTTGTAATATACAAGGCCCTTTCAAAAAAGATGTGAAGGAATGATTGGTAAAAAGTTTTATTAAAAAACTTTTTAATTAATAGATAAAAACAAAAAAGTTACCTCAAATATATTATATGAAGCATCCACCCTTTAATATAATATCATATAATACAGATCAACATTTTCATAAGTCATCCACCTTTTAATATAAGTCCTTTTAATGCCTTAAACTTTTCATAAATTAGTTTCACACTAGTTTCACTCCAAAAACACAAAAACAATTAAGGAGATCGGATAGTCATTTCACTCCATAAACCATGAATCAGTTTCACAAAAAATTTAAGGAGATCGGCACTCCCATCCAATAGTCGTTTAAGGAGATGAGGGCTCTCATACAATGTTATATGTTCATCACATTGCAATGTTATATGTTTATCACATTGTGACGTTAATATGTTTGGCATATTCAAAAGTTAATTTGTTCGACACATTGCGATGTTTGGAATTGTTTGTGACATTGTGACGTTAGAATAAGTGGGTGACATTGCAACATGAGGAAATGTTCATCACATTGCAATGAAAGGATGACATGCACTAGAGTGCAATGTGTATTTATGTTACGATGACATGCCTATGTTCATCACATTATGACGTCAATTTATGTTCATCACATTACAACGTTATTATGTTCATTAGATTGCATCGTTACTATGTTCATCATTGTCTAACGTTAGTATGTTCGACACAACTCAACATTACTATGTTCGTCACCTTGTAACTTCTTATTTTGTTCTTCACATTGCAACGTTGGTGGCAATTTCATCACATGAAAAGGTTGGTTTCTTCCCCACACGTTACGAAAAGTAAGCTTTGTTGAAGCTTTAAAAAAATGTTCTAACAATGTTTCCTTTGTGAAAAACATAGGAACTTTGAACTCATGCTTTGTGAAAAATATAGGAACCTTGAACTAATGCAATATATTACATAGAATGAAGCTTAGAATCATAATTTTTTTAAGGACATTGATAACATATGATCTTGAACTATAAAAGCTATCCCTTATTTAAATTATCTTTTAATTATTATTTTCTTATTATTATTAAATAAACCTTAATACAAATAACCTTAACTTTAATATAATCATAACCCTAATTTTAATGGGAATAACTCTAACCCTAATATCACTCTAACCTAACCCTAATAAGTATTAACAATAATTGAAATGTATAACCCTAATCTCACTCTAACCCTAACCCTAATAAGTATTAACAATAATTGAAATGTATAACCCTAATTTTAATGGGAATAACTCTAACCCTAATCTCAAGCTAACCCTAACCCTAATTAGTATTCACAATAATTTAAATGTATAAAAAGAATAATAACTTTCCTTTAAATTTTAATGCATTTATACTAAGATTAGTGTCTAAGGCATTGTGAGCTTGTTTTGATATTTGTAATGTTGTGAAAAACCTCATATTTACATGCATAATCCATAAAATGCAATAATAAATACATTACATTATTACCATAAAACACAATTCATATTTATAAATACTCTTATTTATATTTATAATATTGTGAAAAACACTATTTACATGTATAATTTTACAAACACTACTATTATAACTCAAAAAATCAAACATATATTAATTTTAACTCTTAACTTTTAAATAGATAAATTAATAAATTAATAGATAAATACTAAAGTATTACTAAATTATTGATAAATTAAGAAATTAATGCCTTATTAAAATACATTGCTAAAATATTATTACACTAATAAAGCAATACATTAACAATACATTATGAAATTAATAATACATTAAAAACATTAAATTCATTAATAAATACATTACCATAGTGTGTATACATTAAAACATTGATAAAATATTAATAAATAATATATTAATTAAATTAAAATTAAAAATATTAAATTATTATCATTACATTTTTATCATTACATTTTTATTATTTAAATTGTCTTTTTATTATTATAAAATAAACCTTAATACAAATTACTTTAATAGGAATAACCCTAACCCTAATCTCAATATAATTGTAACTCTAATAATTGTTAACAATAATTAAAATGTATAATAAGAGTGATAATTTTCTTTTATTATTAACCATACTTAAAATGTATAACAAGAGTGATAACTTTCCTTTAAATTTTAATGAGTAAATATTTAAATTAGTGTCTAATTCATCCTCAACTTGTATTTATATTTATAATATTGTGAAAAAAACTATTTACATATATAATGCATCAAATACATTAATAAATTCATTACATTATTACTACAAGACACTATTTATATTTATAAATATTTATATTGATAACACAACTCAGTTTGTATTTATATTTCTAATATTGTGAAAAACATTTTGTAAATGTATAATTTTACTATCAATATTATTATAGCACAAAAAAATAAAACACATTAATTTAAACTCTTCACTTTTAAATAGATAAAAATTAAACATTATAAATAAATATTAAATTGATTAAAACATATATTAATTTTAACTCTTTTCTTTACTTTTAAATAGATAAAAATGAAACATTATAAATAAATATTAAATTGATTAAACATAGCACCGTGATCATTCACGGTATGCCAAGCTGGTGTAAAATTCCGATTTTCATAATTCTCTTTGATAAAAGCATGAGAAATTTCATTAATTGTTCAGAACTATTAATTCTTTACCGGCTCTTAAAATACAAGTCTAGTACGTTTATTAATTCTTTACGGGTTCTTAAAATATAATTCTAGGCATTGTTGAGTTAGGTATCTTTAATTTGTCCTAACTGAAAAACCAATCACCTTCAGCAATATGTGCATTAATAAAATCTCCTAGCCAGTGAACTCCAAAAAATATTCCCACGTCATCTCAGTTGTAGTGCAAAGAAAAGATTGAAGTCCCTACTTTGTTTATAACACAAAATATTGAAGTCTTTGATTAGTTTATAACATTGTTATTTCAATCATATATAATTTATAAGACTGCAGTGTCACACGCATGTCAATTTCTACCATATATCATTCATAAAATTGTGACATTACATAAAAACCACATTGAATTTACTTATAAGATTGCCCAGTTAAAGGAACATTAATTTCTACCACGTATCATGGATAAAATTGTTGTAAATTTTCCAATGCGGAAACACAAATTAACATAAGACAATCAATAAGAATGTGATGGAGGAGCATCGCTCACTCATCAAGCGAGCGAGTGCGTGGAGCAGGGAAAGACACCTCCAGCAAACTTCTTTTTGAATTTTAACTTGATAGTTGTTGCGCCAAGCATTAATGAGTTAATGTAATGAAGCACACTTGTATTGTATTATAGATAGGAAGGCATTTATTAGAGTTAATGCTGGTAGATAGGAATTCATTGTAGATTTGATAGTCGTAGTTTTCGAGAGGGCAAACGGAATATAGGCACCCTCCTTTGTATTATTGTATCATTCATACATGAGCAAGAGCAGAGCAGAGCAGAGAACTGGTGAAGAACACCCATGTACAGATTGAATAAATAGAAGAAAGTCTTTGATTCAGCTTCATGGTTTGCGTTGTTTCTGTGTGTTGATATTATGCTCATGGTTGTTTTCTTTCTGTCATGCATTTGCTTTGATATGCTGTGTATGTGATTTCATAGTTGAATTGGAATCTATGAGAGGGGAGAGAATGAGTTTCAATTGTTTCTCTGTCTGAGCCAGGAGATTCCTGCATAGAGTGCAGTCGAATTCATCCGCATGGAGTGCATTGATGAGGCTAGAGAGTTGAACTCTTGTTCTCATCTGCCCAGAAGTGGAATTGGGTTATTCAAGCCGTGCAAGATAAGTGCAGGCCGAGGTTGGAGTCTCAGTGGGAAGTCTGAGGAAAGGAAGGCAGGGATTTCTGAAGCCGTAAGTGCACAGAGTCCAGAGGATCCAACACTTAGAGAGTGATTGGACGCCGAGCGCAAGGAGTGCGCCAACCTTCAGTTGAAGGAGTGGGAGAAGTTAAGCTCAGGAGGGATAGTTCCGTTGCGAATATTGTGGGAACAGACCCAGGTGAGATTCGAACCAAGAGAATTTTCGGAGCAGGAGAAATCCTCAAGGAGGAGAATTGACGGCCAGGGATCGCTGTGGAGAATCGCGAAGTCCCGTCGACCGTCAGATCTCGGAGAGTTGCGTGGGATTTAACCCTCAGGCGCATATCGACATTCGATTTTTGTCGAGGTGAGGCGCCGACTCGTTGAAGTCGCGAGTCGCGATTTCCCGAGTTATTCGGAGCCGTTGATCTCCACAGGAAAGGTGGCGTGAGATTCCGGGAGATCAGAATTCGGCGTTCAGAGTTTTCGACACCGAGGAAAAAATTACATCGTGGATTCGCGATCCGCGAAATCCCGAAGGCGATGTGGCAGTGTGGGACCACGAGATTTAGCGGAGTCTAGGTGGCATTGTATCGGAGGATCGACACCTCGGAGCTCGGGGTTTGGAAAATCAGATTGCTGACATTGCAAGCAGCGATTTCCCGATAGGGAAATCCCCGATGGAAGAGGAACCGTTGACCTTTGACTTATAGGGGTTCGGGGTTTTGAATTGCATGAGAACTATGCTCATGTGAACTATGAATTCCCGAATCGTGATTTCCTGAATTGCGCGAGTGGGGAGACCGCCGAAGGAGTTATAAGTGGGTAGAGAACTCTTGAGGGGAGTTAGAAGAGTTCTTTAACTCTTCGGGCCTGTGTGAAAGAAGGTCTTGGTGAGAGCGGGTTGGACCGTGAGAGTCACGATTCGCATCAAGTGGTATTAGAGCCCATAAATATTATTTGTATATCTCAGGCGAGAGAAGGGAAGGAGAAAGGGAAAGCACTCTGATACACACGACTTTGCGTCAAGTGGTATCAGAGCCGGTTAAGAGTTCTCTTTGTTCCGGTAGCAGAGAGAAGCGGATTACACCATGCCGCCGAGAAGAGAAAGGCAGTCACCTAATCAGGAAGACAAGGATGCCCGAAGAAGGGGTAGGCCGGCAGGAAACCCGGAGATGGAATGCCAGATACGAGATCTCAAGGCGAGAATCGAAGAGATAGAGACCACCCAAAGGCGCGGAGCTGGTGCTGGAGAGTTCAGCGATTCCGAGGTGGAAGAGGAAGCTAGACATGATGCAGAAGAGGTCTCAGCAGAGGATGCCTCAACAGAGAGGTTGATTAGAGCTATTGCCAGAATGAGCTCAAAGACCAAGATGGATATTCCCATCTATGAGGGGAGTCTAAATGCAGAAGAGTTGCTGGATTGGATCCGAGCACTCGACACCTCTATCGATTACGAGGATATTGAAGAGGACAAGAAGGTAAAGCATGCTGTTACCAAGTTGAAAGGACATGCAGCCTTATGGTGGGATGAGTTGCAGGATGACCGGCGCTGCAAAGGAAAATAGAAGATTAAGAGCTGGGACAGTATGATCGCTAAGATGAAAGCGAAGTTCATCCCAAGAGACTACCAGATCACTCTGTTCAGGCAGATGCAGAACCTGAGACAGAAGATGATGACGGTGAAAGAGTACACCGAGGAATTTTACAGGCTCAACATTCGAGCTAGTCATCGGGAGAGTGATGACGAGAAGGTGGCGAGATACCTGAATGGTCTCAGGTATGACATTCAGGATGAATTGAGCATGGTTACCATCCGAACAGTTGAGGATGCGTACCAAATGGCTCTGAAAGCCGAAGAGAAGCTGAGCCGCAAGAAAGGACAGCGAGGGCGAGGCAGAAGCCAGCCCAGAGGCAAGGAAGTTGCCCAGGAAAGAATTCAGAAGCCCAAGGAGGAATGGCAGAGACCTCAGGGTAAGATGGAGAGAGGTGGATCCTCACAACCGAGGGAGAAATATGTTGAGCCGAGGAGGCAGCATACAGAGCAGGGTGGTGGATATGCTGACGCAAACACTTTTCCTCATAACAGAGGTAGGGGAAGAGGACGAGGAGGAATCATCACATGTTTTACATGTGGAAAAGATGGACATAAAGTCGTGGATTTTCAAGACAGGAAAGTGGACAGAAGTGAAAATCACATCACTGAGGCATAGAGGCGTGATGCTGAGAACGAAGATGCAGACAGCGGAAGATCGCTTGGGATGCATAAGATTCTTTTGACACCTGAGAAAGAGGTGGAAAGCGCAGTGCAGAGGAGCAGACTGTTCAGAACAGATTGCATAGCCAAGGACAGGAAATGCAAGGTCATAGTTGACAGTGGGAGCACTGACAATCTCGTTTCAACTGAGATGGTGGAAAAGCTACAACTGGAAATGACTAAGCACCCGAGTCCATATAAAGTCTCGTGGTTATAGAAAGGACACCGGGTAATTGTCACTAAACAATGCTTAGTCAAATTTAAGATTGGGAATTACCATGATGAGATTTTGTGTGATGTCATTCCCATGGACGTATGTCATATATTGATGGGTAGACCATGGCAGTATGACAGAAATGTGGTTCATGATGGGAGGATGAACACATATACCTTGGAGAAGGATGGGAGAACACACAGATTGCTCCCGATAAAAGATAAATAAGTCAAGCCGGAAATGAGCAGCACGATACTTCTCATGAGTGGGAAGGAAGTTCTCACAGAGATGGAGAAGAACGAAGATCCACAGTTCTTTGTCGTCAGGAAGCCGAGAATTGTCCTGACAAGCACAAGAGTGGATGACTTACCAAACGAAATTCAGGAATTGCTCGGAGAGTTCGCTGATATCATCGTGGACGAACTACCTCGTTCGTTGCCACCAATGAGGAGTGTGAGTCACCATATTGACCTCATACCAGGAGCAAGTTTGCCCAATAAGGCATCGTACATGTTGACACCTCAGGAGAACGAGGAGGTCAAAAGGCAAGTACAGGATCTGCTGGACAAAGGACTATTCAGAGAGAGTCTCAGTCTGTGTGATGTTCCGACAGTACTAAGTCCAAAGAAGGATGGAGGCTGGAGAATGTGTACAGACTCGAGGGCGATAAATAAAATCACCATCAGATACAGATTTCCACTGTCGAGAATGGATGACTTGATGGATTACCTAAGCGGGGCAAATTATTTTTCTAAAATTGATCTCAAGAGCGGATATCATCAGATCCGGATGAGAGAAGGAGATGAATGGAAAACAACATTCAAAACAAACGAAGGTTTGTACGAATGGCTGGTCATGCCATTTGGATTGACAAACGCGTCGAGCACATTCATGAGGCTGATGAATGAAGTCCTGCGAGAATTCATCGGTAAATTTGTGGTCGTGTATTTGGACGACATATTGATTTTCAGCAAGACCAAGGATGAACATTTAAAACATTTGTCTATTGTGATGAGGAAGCTACAGCAGGAGAAGTTGCTGATCAATTTGAAGAAGTGCTCGTTTTTGCATACATAACTCATTTATTTGGGTTTTGTGATTTCGGCGAATGAATTGAAGATGGATCCTCAGAAAGTAGAAGTGTTAAAGAATTGTCCATCACCGAGAAATGTTTTCGAGGTGAGGAGCTTTCATGGGTTGGCTAGTTTCTACAGAAAATTCATTCGGAATTTCAGTGGAATTAGCGTAGCAATGATGGACACAGTGAAGAAGCGACATAAGACTTTTCACTGGACAGCCGAGGCTGAAAGAATCTTCAATCTGTTGAAGCGAAAGATAACAGAGAAACCAATGCTGGTGTTTCCTGATTTTCAGAAAACATTTCAGGTGAAATGTGATGCCAGTGGGTATGTCGTAGGAGGGGTTCTGAGTCAAGATGACAGACCTGTTGCATATTACAGTGAGAAACTGGATGATGCAAAGCTGAAATACTCCACATACGATAAAGAGTTTTATGCCATCATACAGGCATTGAAAAAGTGGAGGCATTACTTGGTACCTAAGGAATTTGTATTGTACAGCGATAATCATGCATTGCAGTTCGTAAGTCAACAAGAGAAGTTGAACCAGAAGCATGCGAAATGGGTAGAGTACATGCAAAATTTTACATTTGTAATCAAACACATTTCAGGAACTGCTAACAAAGTGGTTGATTCTTTGAGCAGGAAATGCTTATTGCTGCAGGAGTTCAGAATCAAAACCTTGGGTTTTGAAAATCTGAAGGACATGTATGCCGAAGATGCAGACTTCACGGAAGCTTATGAAGCAACTGAGAATCCAGTTCTCAAATATCGGAGTCCATGGATGGAATATATGACCCAGGAGGGATTGTTGTTCAGGGGCAATCAATTTTGCATTCTGAATTTCTCCATGAGGGAGAATTTGGTGAAGGAGAAACATAGCGGAGGATTAGCAGGTCACTTTGGACATGATAAGACGTTCACCAAACTGAGCGAATCGTATTTTTGGCCTGGTATGCACACTGATGTCAAACGGTTTGTTGACAGGTGCAGGATATGTCAACATTAAAAGGGTCGAAAACAGAACACAGGTTTCTACCAGCCATTGCCCATACCTGAGAGGCCGTGGGAGGCGATCAGTATGGATTTTGTTCTGGGATTGCCAATAACACAACGAGGAGTTGATTCCATCTTTGTGGTGGTGGACAGGTTTTCAAATATGGCACATTTCATTCCGTGTCATAAGACCAACGATGCAACCCACATTGCAAACTTGTTTTTCAAAGAAATCGTCAGATTGCATGGATTGCCGAGAAGCATAGTCTCGGATCGGGATACAAAATTCATAGGTCACTTTTGGAGGACACTATGGAAAAAGCTGGGAACTAATTTGGCATTTAGCTCAGCTTACCATCCGCAGACAGATGGGCAGATAGAGGTGGTGAATAGAAGTCTGGGGGATCTATTGAGAAGCTTGGTGACGGAACACCACAGCAGTTGGGACCAGATATTTCCACAGGCAGAGTTTGCGTACAACGATTCGGTGAATCGGAGTACAGGAAAGAGTTCGTTTCAAATTTTGTATGGAACACAGCTGAGGGGATTTTCTGAGCTCAGGGAGTGAGGACAGGCTGAAACTAGCAGCACGAGTGCTGAAGAATTTGCTGAAGCAATGCAGGAACTTCACACGAAGGTGAAGCAGCGGTTGCAGGACTCAAATCAGGAGTATAAGCGCAGAGCCAATCAGAGGAAGAGACAACTTCAGTTTGAAGTTGGGGATATGGTTCTGGCGCACTTAAGGAAGGAAAGGTTCCCAAGGGGAACATATAACAAGATCAAGATGAAAAAAATTGGGCCATGCAAAGTCCTGAAGAAGTTCGGGGAGAATGCATATGAAATTGAGTTGCCAGAGGGCATCGGGATATCTCTAATTTTTAATATTTTGGATTTATACCCATACAGGGATGAAGAAGCAGACACTGGAACCAAGGAACCAGTGGTCCAGTGGCAGAAGCAGTTACCAGTTGCAGCGAAGCCGCAGATGGAGTGCATACTGGATAAAAGAGCAGGAAAGAAGACCAGGCGGAAGCAGTATTTTGAGTACCTGGTGAAATGGAAGAATCATCCAGTGGAGGATGCCAGCTCGGAAACTGAAGCAGTCATACAGAAGCATGGACATACCGTGCAGGAGCTCGTGGTCAGGATCCCATGAAAATTTTCGAGCCAAGGAGTATGATGCAGGAGCATCGCTCACTCATAAAGCGAGCCAGCGCGTGGAGCAGGGAAAGACAGCTAGACAAGCCAACAAACTTCTTTTTGAATTTTACCTTGATAGTTGTTGCGCCAAGCATTAATGAGTTAATGTAATGAAGCACACTTGTATTGTATTATAGATAGGAAGGCATTTATTAGAGTTAATGCTGGTAGATAGGAATTCATTCTAGATTTGATAGTCCTAGTTTTCGAGAGGGAAAACGGAATATAGGCACCCTCCTTTGTATTATTGTATCATTCACACAAGAGCAAGAGCAGAGCAGAGCAGAGAACTGGTGAAGAACACCCATGTACAGATTGAATAAATAGGAGAAAGTCTTTGATTCAGCTTCATGGTTTGCGTTGTTTCTCTGTGTTGATATTATGCTCATGGTTGTTTGCTTTCTGTCATGCATTTGCTTTGATATGTTGTGTATGTGATTTCATAGTTGAATTGGAATCTGTGAGAGGG
>SNQJ01S0067230.1:0-10638 GCA_010110895.2 Picea sitchensis | reverse complement strand
TTAATGATTGATATTACATTAACTCTCAATATTAATAATAAGCAGGTAAAATGAATGAACGACATGATAAGCAGGTAAAATGAGCTGCATGCATAAGGCGAAGTGGCAGCATAGTGGACAAGTGATCAAAGTTAATGTAAATAAGTTGGAAACATTGTTAGTGGACAAGTGATCAAGTTAATGTATTTTAATGTATTAATTATGTACCGGTGATAGTGCTAATATGAGAGATGTGTGAAGTTATTAAAAAGCGTTTCCAATATTAAATGAAATGATATTTATTTCAGGGAGAAACTTTCAGCATATTCCACAGCCTTGAACTACTTGTTGCATAATTAATTGAAAGCATGCGAGGGTATATATAGCGGAAAATGATCTGATTTTATCTCTATAATCTTAAGACTGCGATGGGACCTCGTGGTTTGAACTTTGTGAGAACATATCCTAAAATATACAGTCGAGATCATACTAATTATACGAATGCAATCCAACTGATTTGATTTCAATATTCTAATGCTACTTGTTTAATAGCCACTGGATTGATCCAAGGAGTGAACAAGCAAGCGTGAGTTGTCAAACTTTTGTGGATTGTGATCATATTAATGTGATAACTTCAAATCAAGATACTGTGATAGTGTTGCGGATAAAGTATATCCACACAACTTGCACATTAAAGTCTGTTATAAAAAAAACTAAGGAGGAAATCTATATGTATATTAATGAACCCAGAGATTAAATTAGAGCTGGAAAAAAGGGAGCTCTAGCTTTATAAATATTTGAAAATTTTGGGTGCATGCATGTGAAGAAAAAACCATCTATGCGTTATCCGGACATGGAATGCTTACATGTTGTTGTTATCCACTACAGACATGTGCTGGCTCTAATATCATGTTAAAAAATGGAAAAATGGGACGGAGTGTTTCCAACTACACAAGCATATTAAAATAGTCTACAAGATTTATTTCCAAGATTATATTCTCACATACCCCATGTGAAATAGAATTTATTTTGATATACATGAGTACAAGCATATTAAAATAGTCTACAAGATTTATTTCCAAGATTATATTCTCACATACCCCGTGTGAAATAGAATTTATTTTGATATACATGAGTACTATGGATTAGGAAATCTAATTTTTTTTTAAGGGTTATGTTCATCACATAGTGAAATTCGTTTATGTTGGTTACATTGTTATATTACTATGTTTGACACATTCCGAAGTTTGAAAATGTGTGTCACATTGTGATGTTGGGATACGTACATTGCAACGTGAGGAAATGTTCATCTCATTGTGACAACAGGATGATTTTTTATGTCTCTTTAAGTTAGTGACATTGGGACGTTCTCAAACTTTACTATGTTACTATATTCAATAGATTGCAACATTACTATGTTTGTAATACGGATAACATTACATTACTATGATAAAAATTACATTATTACAATGAATGACATGATACATGGATAAAATGCATGACGCAAACCCTCGACCCTTGGCCAAAGATCCTCTCAGGATCGTCGTTTTATATCTGCCCTCCTGAGTCTAATTGACTCTTTGATTTTCCCCACGGGGAATCCCTCACACACACGACAGTGTATCCACAGGTCCTTATGAGTATGCCCGGTGTGATCAAACACAAAACATCACTCAAATCTCTTGACGTCAATAATATGATCATGCCCTTTTCCAAATCGGGATTTCGTGTTTCGCAATATCGCGATTTCTATTGTTGAGTTTCCGCTCTTCAACCCACCGAAACCCGAAATGTCGAAATGTTGAAATCTTCAGCCGCATCCTTCTCCATGGCTATATCATGTTTCACGACTTCGGGAGTTTCGGAACAAAGAACCCCGACCTCTTGTCTTCGAAAATACCGAAATGTTGAATCCCGATGCGTTCAACAAAAGGTTGGCTTCCAACGGAACTTCTCGCCAATTTAGAGTTTTGAAATTCGCAACTTCGCGAATCCTGATGCAAGGCTCCCAACTCTCCAACCTTCAAAACCCTGAAATGGTCAACGGAAATTGAAAATACCTGGCAACGAGTATGCACCACATGTCTTCTCAGCTGTCCTGTGTCTCTGACGTGGATTCCTGCCACCTGTCACTCTTCCCGGCTTTCGGGACTTGAACAAGCCTTCAATTATCATTGCCTTACCACTTCGAAACTTTGAATTCCGAAATGGCGCCTTCTTCCTTTAGATCCGACAACCCACCTTATTTCAGGTTTTCGGGTACCGGAAGTTCAAGACTCTCGATTCCAAACAACTTGTCACCATAATCCCCAAATTCCCGAACCCCGAAACACCGAAATGTCGAAACGCCACTTCACAATATTTCGCGTTTCGCAACTCCGGGGTTTCTTATGTGAAGTGCCCCGAATCCTTGTCAATGGGAATGCCGAAACCCTGATCCCCGAAATGTCGAAATGCCACTTCAAAGATATTTCAGGTTTCGCAACTTCAGGGTTTTCAATGAAAAGGCCCGTGGCTCCTTGTCATCAAGATTCCCGGTATTTCGAATCCCGACTTACCGAAATCCTGAAATTCCACACTTAACAATCTTTTTCACGATTCGAGAGTTAGAGTGACCAAGGATTTTGGCTTACACTCTCGACTTACAAACTCTGATTTGCCGAAATGATCTTGACGACTCCACTATCACGATCAACGGTCCACGTTGAGTCTTACCTCCCGAAGGGTGGATTCATCCAATTCTTAACATCCTTGCAGCTTCACTGAATCCCATAGTCCTCGCGACTTCGCGAATTCTCCACAAATAATTTCAACAGCTCATTCCTTCTTTGAAGACTTCTGCGAAAGGAACCAGTATTCCTCATCTGAACTTGGCTTCTGCAAAGCAACTTCGCTCTGTCTCCCTTTTAACACTTCAAAGTCGCTAACCCTCCTGAGCTTTCACTTGCAAACTTTGAGTTTTAAAAGGACTCTTGCACGCACTCCTTGCGACGATCTTTCAAATACTTCTAAGTATTTGATTCTTCGACTATGTGCGCCTTCTGCAACAATAGTCCCTTACCTTTCAACCTTAGTTGATAAGTTTAAGGCCTCGACTAGCCTGTGCACACCTTGCACAGCTTCTGTGCTTCACCTGCACTTCTACTAGAATGAGAACAATGGTATCTCTTCTAAGCTTTCTAAGATAAAACTCAGAACTCTTGTCAACACACACCTTGTGGATATTTCAATGCACTCCTTGCAGGAACTTCTCTCACTCAGAAAGAGAAACAATTGAAACTCATTCTCTCTCTCTCTCGGACTTCAAACATTCAACATGAAATCATACATACACAACATAGCCTCATAACAAATGCATAACAGAGAGAATAAAACAACCATAAGAATACCATTCACCATGTATAAACAGAAAACATCATAACACCATGAAATCTTATTCAAAGATTCATATATTAATTCAAAGCTCCTGTACATGGATTCTTTTTTTTTAACTCTCTACTATAGCTCTCTTCTTCTATCCTGTGCTAATGACACAATCACTACTATGATACAAAGGCGAGGGTGTCTATATCCGTTTTCCCTCCTACTCTTCTAAATTGTCTAATCTATTAATTCAAACCTACCTACTTTCAATAACTGGGCTTAAGTGCATTTTGCATTGACATATGAGAGATAATCGCTCACGATCTATTTACACCATCCAGATATAAATGCAAGTACACTTTTAGCTACTACATTAATATCTTCTTCTTAAAATTTTCAAAAATATTTCAAAATGTGCAAAACGTGTGTTGCGCTTTTTCGAGTTGTCTTCTGCCTTCATGCTCCCTTGGCTGGCTACTTACGATGCTCCTGCATCATACTCCCTCACTTGAAAATTTTCATGAACTCCTGTTCATGAGCTCTTTCCCGGTTTGTCCAAGCTTCTAAATTTTTGCTTCATCTTCCGAACTGGCATCTTCAACTGGATGTCCTTTCCACTTGACCAAGTAATCAAAATACTCTTTTCTCCTAGTCTTTTTTATGATCCTCTTTTCAATTATACTTTCCATCTGTGGCTTTTCAACTACAGGCATTTTGTTTTTCCATTGAACTTTTTTTTGTTCATCTTCTCCTCGTGCTTCTTTAGCTCTGTAAGGGTACAAATCCGCAACATTGAATATCAGTGAGATTCCGACCCCATCGGGTAATTCAATCTCATATGTCCCCAAATTTCCTTATGACCTTGCACGGTCCAATATTTTTCATCTTTAGTTTGTTATATGTTCCCTTGGGAACCTTTCCTTCCTCATATGTGCAAGAATTAGATCACCAACTTCAAACTGAAGTTCTCTCCTCTGTTGATCTTCTCTGCACTTGTATTCTTGATTTAAATTCTGCGATCATTCTTTCACTCGGCTGTGAAGCTCCTTAATTCCCTCTGCAAAGTCCTCTGCACTAGCACTCCTGAATTCAACTTGTTCTGAATCTTTCAATTCAGAAACTCCCCTTGGCTGCATTCCATATACAATCTGGAATGGACTCTCCTCTGTGCTTCTGTTAAGTGAATCATTATAAGAAAATTAAGCATGTGGCTGAATATGATCCTGTTGACTGTGGTGTTCAGTCACTAGGCTCCTCAACAAATCCCCCAAGCTCATGTTCACAACTTATGTCTGTCCATCCGTCTAAGGATGATACACTGAGCTAAATGACAAACTTGTCCCCAGCTTCTTCCATATTATCCTCCAGAAATGTCCCACGAACTTGGTATCTCGATCAGAAACAATACTCCTTGGCAAGCCCTGAACTCTTACGACTTCCTTGAAAAATAGGTTCACAATATGAGCTGCATCGTTGGTTTTCTGGCATGGTATGAAATGTGCCATCTTGAAAAAACTGTCTACCACTACAAAGATTGAATCATATCCTCTTTATGTTCTTGGCAATTCCAATATAAAATCCATGCTCACTCCGTCCCACGGCCTTTTCGGTATGGGTAATGGTTGATATAACCCTGTATTCTACCTTTTTCCTTTCATGTGCTAACAAATTCTACACCTGTCCACATATTTCTTGACACATATCCTCATCCTTGGCCAAAAATATGAGCCATTCAATTTTGGGAACGTCTTATCATGACCGAAGTGTCCGGCCAATCCTCCACTATGTTTTTCCTTTAGCAGGTTCTCCCTCATGGAGCATTTTGGAATACATAGTTGATTTCCCTTGAATAATAATCCATCCTGGATCATATATTCAGTCCACTTTCTTCTATCCCTGAGAATTGGATTCTCAGACTCCTCATACGCATCCTTAAAATCTGGGTCATTCCTATACATTTCTCTGAGGTTATCAAAACCCAAAGTTTTGACTGTGAATTCCTGCATAAGAAAACATTTCCTGCTCAAAGCATCAGCAACCTTGTTAGCAGTTCCAGAAATATACTTAATCACAAAAGTAAAATTCTGCATGAATTCAACCCATTTAACATGTTTTTGGTTCAACTTCTCCTATTGAATCACAAATTGTAAAGCATGATTATCACTGTACAAAACAAACTCTTTAGGAACCAAATAATGTCTCCATTTCTTCAGTGCTTTTATGACTACATAAAATTATTTTTCATATGTTGAGTACTTAATTGTTTCTTCATTCAGTTTTTCACTGAAGTATGCGATTGACCTCTCGTCTTGGCTCAATACCACTCCAATTGCAAATACACTCACGTCGCACTTGACTTGGAATGTCTTGCTAAAGTCTAGAAAAACCAGAATTGGTTGCTCTGTGATCTTCTTCTTCAACAGATTGAAACTCTTCTCTGCTTCTTCTATCCAGTGAAAATATTTATGTCTTTTCTTCACCGTATCCACCATTGGTGCACTAATCCCACTGATTTTTCAGATGAATTTCTTGTAGAAACTTGCCAAACCATGGAAGCTTCAAAATTCAAACACATTTTTCGAAGATGGTCAATTCTTAATCGCATTTACCTTTTTCGGGTCCATTTTCAGCTCATTTGCAGAGATAACAAAACCCAAATAAATGAGTTATGTCCTCATGAATGATGATTTCTTCATATTAATCAGCAATTTCTCTCGCTGTAATCTCCTCATCACTACAGCTAAAGGCTTTAAGTCCTCTGCTTTTGTTTTGCTGAAGATTAATATATCGTCAAGATATACAATGACGAATTTCCCTATGAAATCCTTCAGGACCTCGTTCATCAATATCATGAAAGTACTAGGTGCATTTGTTAAGAGAAATGGCATGACAAGCCATTCATACAGTCCCTCATTTGTCTTGAATGTTGTCTTCCATTCATCACCTTCTCTCATTCAAATCTGATGATACCCGCTTTTCAAATCAATTTTTGAAAAAAATCTTGCTCCACTCAAGGAATCCATCAAGTCATCCATCCTTGGAAATGGAAATCTGTATCTGATAATAATCTTATTGATTTCCCTCTGATTCTTTACACATTCTCCAGCCTCCATCTTTTTTTGGGCTGAGCACTGTCAGAACAATGCATGGACTCAAGATTTCTCAAATCAATCCTTTGTCCATTAAGTCATGTACATGTCTCTTAACTTCTTCATTTTCCTGTGGCGTCAATCTGTACATGGATTTGTTTGGTAAACTGGCTCCATGTATAAGATCGATTTGATGGCTTATACTCCTAATCGGTGGCAACAAACAAGGTAGTTCATCCACTACTATATCAACGAACTCTCCCAGCAATTCCTGGATTTCTTCTGGTAAATCATCTATCCTCGTACTGGTCAAAACAATTTTGGGCTTCCTGGCCACAATGAATTGTGCGTCTTCCTTCTTATTAACCGCATTGATAAGTTCCTTCCCACTCATGAGAATTACAGTGTTGCTCATTTATGTTTTAACCTCTTTATCCTTAATCGGCAACAACATGTGAGTCCTACCATTCTTCTCCAGGGTGTACGTATTCTTTCTCCCATCATGAATCACGTTCCTGCCATATTGCCATGGTCTACCCAGCCTTAGATAACAAACATCCATGGGAATGACATCACATAATATTTCATCATTATATCGTCCTATTTTAAATTCAACTAAACATTGTATAGTGACATTTACCTAATGTCTTTTTTGTAGCCATGAAACTTTGTATGGGCTTAGATGTACAACAGTCTCTAGCTCCATCTTTTCTACCATCTCTGTAGATATGAGATTATCTCTGCTACCACTGTCCACTATGACTTTGCATACCCTATCTTTGGTTGGGTTCTCTGCCTCCTTCTCTGGCGTTAAGAGAACTTTCCTCATCATCAAGGATCTTTCACCCTCAGCATATTCTACCTCATAATTCCATTCTTGTGCTTCGACAATGTGAGTTTCACCACCATATTTCTTCTTATCTGGACACTCATAAGATTTATGTCCGATCTTTCCATAGACAAAGTATTTTACTTCACTGCCTCTGCCTCTTCCTCTTCCTCTGGCTCGAGGAAAAGTGTTTCTATCAGCATACTACCCTCTTTGTGAACTTCCTCCTCTCTCAGGTTGAGGTTGAGGTTTCTTCCCTTCTTCTTTAGGTTTCTAAGTTCTGTCTTGAAAAATTGTTTCACCTCTGGCTTGACTTCTACCTCAGCCTCTTTGACCTTGCTTTCGGCTCAGCTTCTCTTCCGCTTTCAGACCTATCTGATAAGCATATTCAACATTTCAAATGATCATCATGCTCATCTCATCTTGGATTTCATATCGTAGACCATTCATGTATCTGGAAAAATTTTCATCATTGCTTTCCCGATGCCCTGCTCTCATGTTTATCTTGTAGAACTTTTCAGTGTATTATTTCACTGTCATCAGCTTCTGTCTCAAATTTTGCATCCTTCGAAATAGAGAGATTTGATAATCCTTGGGTATAAATTTGTCTTTCATATTTGCAACCATTCTATCCCAGCTCTTGATTTTCTACTTGCCCTTGCAGCGTCTGTCAGCCTGCAGTTCATCCCACCATAGTGTTGCATGCCCTTTAAGTCTAGTAATGGCATGTTTAAATTTCTTGTCTTCCTCAACATCCTCATAGTCAAAGTATTTATCCAAATCTATAATCCATTCTAGAAGCTCTTCAACATCTAAGTTTTCCTCATACACTCGAATCTCCATCATTTCTCTGGCACCTATCCTTGAAACAACCCTGAATAGGTGTTCATCTGCAAAATCTTCGACTGCAAATTCTTCTCCTTCATTTATAGCTTCATTTTCACTGTCAGCATCATTGATATCCCCAACATCGACTGTGCACCTCTGTGTTGTATCCATGGCATCAAGCCTGGCACATAATTCACGCATTTCTCTTTCCACTACTGGATCACGCATTTTCATTGGCCTGTCTCTTCTTCTCGGTGGCATGGCTGTAAAATGTTCCTCTTTTCTCCACTATAGAAAGAAAAGAACTTGTTATGTGCTGTGATACCACTTGACGTAGACCCCCGACCCTCAGCCTGAGATCCGCTCACGATTGTTCTAAATCTGCCCTCCTGAGTCTGATTGACTCTTTGATTTTCGCCACAGGGAATCCCTCACACACACGACATTGTATCCACAGGTCCTTATGAGTATTCCCCATGTGATCAAACACAAAGCATCACTCAAATCTCCTGACCTCAATCATATGATCACACCCTTTTCCAAATTGGGATTTTGGGTTTCGCGATATCGCGATTTCTGTTGTCGAGTTTCCGCTCTTCAACCCACTGAAACCTGAAATGCCAAAACGCTGAAATCTTCAGTCGCGTCCTCCTCCACGGCTGTATCGTGTTTCATGACTTTGGGAGTTCTGGAACAAAGAACCCCGACCTCTTGTCTTCGAAAATACCGAAATGTTGAATCCTGATGCATTCAGTAAAAGGATGTCTTCCAATGGAACTGCTCATCGATTCGGAGTTTCAGACTTTGCAACTTCGCAAATCCTGATGTAAGGCTCCCAGCTTTCCAACCTTCAAAACCCCAAAACGGTCAACAAAAAATGACAATACCTGGCAACTAGTATGTGCCACCTGTCTTCTCAACTGTCCTGTGTCTCTTACGTGGATTCCTACCACTTGTCACTCTTCCTGGCTTTTGGGACTTGAAAAAACTTCTATTTTCATTCCCTTACAACTTTGAAACTCCAAATTCTGAAATGGCACCTTCTTCCTTTAGATCCAACAACCCACCTTATTTCGGGTTTCCGAGTACTCGAAGTTCAAGAATCTCGATTCCAAACCACTTGTCACCACAATCCCTGAATTCCTGAACCCCAAAACACCAAAATGTCGAAATGCCACTTCACATTATTTCACGTTTCACAACTAGAAGGTTTCTTATGTGAAGTGCCCCAAATCCTTGTCAATAGGAATGTCGAAACCCCGATCCCCGAAATGCCAAAATGCCACTTCAAGGATATTCTGAGTTTCGCAACTTCAAGGTTTTCAATGCAAAGGCCCCTTGATCCTTTTCATTAGGATTCCCGATATTTTGAATCCTGAATTACCGAAATCCCAAAATTCCATAGTTAACAATCCTTTTCACGATTCAAGAGTTAGAGTGACCAAGGATTTTGGCTTACACTCCGGACTTACAAACTCCGATTTTCCGAAACGATCCTGACAGCTCCACTACTACGATCAACGGTCCACGTTGAGTCTTACCTTCCAAAGGGTGGATTCATCCAACTCTTAACCTCCTTGCAGCTTCACTGAATCCCATGGTCCTTGCGACTTCGTGAATTCTCCACAAAGAATTTCAACTGCTCATTCCTTCCTTGAAGACTTATGTGAAAGGAACTAGTATTCCTCATCTGCACTTGGCTTATGAAAAGCGACTTCTCTCCATCTCCCTTTTAACACTTCAAAGTCACTAACCCTCCTAAGATTTCACTTGAAAACTTTGAGTCTTAAAAGGACTCCTGCACACACTCCTTGCAGTGATCTTTCAAATACTTCTAAGTATTTGATTCTTCAACTCTGTGCACATTCTGTGTAATGTCCCCAAGGCCGAGCCCCGTTACAAATCATGATATATGAAATGAATTGTAAACATGTTCTATAGGCTGGTGAGCCAAGTTTTGTATAAGCTGTAGGCTTATGAGTTTTGTTAGGCCATGGAGCCTAAGTGTTGAAGGCCAGGAGCCTGCTGATGTACTTGTATGTATGCAGATCAATTAATAAAATATAAAAACCACCAGTGCAGACCGACCACGATGAATGAGTGAAGGGGGAATGAGCGTCCACAGAGTGGGCAAGGAATTAGGGCTTGGAAGGTGGGAAAGGGGCTGAGAGTTGAGCCTAGGGGCTAAGCATAGGGGGCTTAGGCTTGGAATAATATTTTAATATTATTTCCAAAAATAGCCATGTGCATATTATTTATCCTAAGTCCTTTTAGAAGGACACGTGATTTCCCAAGTGGTGGGAGGAAGGTGTACGGATGGAACGCATGAAGTTCCCAGGGTGACAAGTGTCGACCTTGGTGCATGCAAATAAAACATAAGCAGTAAGCCGTGAAGGGGGTTCGCATCCATTCGACCCGACTGCTTGAGCGAGAGCCGTGGAGGCCAGTTTGCAAGAGACCTGTGTGTAATCCAGATACAGAGAGAAAAATCCTGTGTTGTCCTGAAGAATCCATGAACACCCTATCCAATGAGCGTGGAGTCTGTGTTGG
>SNQJ01S0067229.1:39832-56529 GCA_010110895.2 Picea sitchensis | reverse complement strand
AATCCAATATATGGAGTTCTTAGCATATACCAATATACATATATATATTTGATTCAACATATGACATAAACCTTACCCATTATATATATCATACCCATTATATATATCGTATGTCATATGAACTATTAATATTATCACTATTCCTAAAATTTGTATCATTGTAACATGACTATCCACCACAATGTAATTCATGTCATAGTGCGTTGAATAGTTGCTATGAAAACATGTAATATCGTTTCCAAGGGGTAGTTATAAGGTTTTCGTTCCAATGAAGAGATTGACATATCATACACCCTAACACCTATGGTTCTGCACTTACTCTACGAACAAAAACCTATACCTAACAATGTTAAACCCTACCCGACTAGTGACAGGGCCCATCATTGAATAGGCTCTAGAAACCATGTTAATGGAAGATGTCATATCGGTCTGCAGACATTTATCACTACTTATATTCGTTAAAGAAAGGTATGTATGATACTTTTTCAGTTGGACACTTAGGCAGCTGTGCCCAATGTAAGCTCGCCATCTCCAAGTCCTCGCATGGCAGTGGTATTGTTTGTTCCCGTCTGCCATTAGTCCTCACTTACAAGTGTTTTCGAGGTCACCACCATTATTCGTTTTCCCCCTTTGGTTCTATGTTCACAAAAACCTACCCTTTCGTTGTATGTGTCTCAGCTTCGGCATTGTAATGTTCTTCTTTGTGTGTGGCCGACGACTTGGAAACAAACTTAGCCCTGGTAAACAATATAGAAGGTGAACACCAGTCGGGTTCTTCTCTACGCAAGGTAAGATAGAAATTATTTTCTTCAGTATTTTGTAACTCATGGTTAAAACTCGTTTGGGAACTCTTGAGGGTTAGCAATGTATTGGTATCTCACCTCCGTACGTGTTCCTCCTGGGCTCCTCTGGGTTTAATGTTCTTGAGATTGGGTTGTAGTATTTCCTGGGTTGACTGATGCTCCTCTAGTCTATCAGTGCTTACAGTTTTTATATGGTTGGACACGTTTGGAAAAGTAGCTATCTGTATTCCTTTCATGTTTTCCTATATCCATCATTATAACATTGTTAACCATACCGTTTACCCATATCGTTTTGTTTGTTTTTATGGGAAAATCGCGTAATTTATACACCGCGTAAGATGTTAACCCTGTGTAGATCATAATATGTTCTAGGTATTTATATGGACACTCTGCATAAGAATATGTATAGTTTCTAATTCCTGTTAGAGTCACGTTCTTTATGTTTATGTTACCACACCATGGAATTCGTAATTTATCTCTGTGCGAATATATATACATAGGATAAACCCTCCATGGGATTTATAGATGCAGTCTGTGTAGTTTCATTTACCACTTTGTGTAAATTCGTGAATACACTTGCATAAGAGTGTGGCAACAACCCTTTTGTGGGAATTTCGGAACTCGTACTTTGTGTGCGAGGAAACAATGAATCTTATCTTAGTGAGTTAACTTCTAAGCTCCATACAACAATATCTATAGGAAATGATTAACCCACTGTTTGTAATTCACATTTGGTGTTTGTATAATAATATGTATCGGGCGATCTTTAACCCTATGTTTCATAATTTACCTTATGTGTTTTTTATATGCAAAGATATATATATACTGTAACATCGACCCTTTGTTCGTCAATTTCACTTGTATTTTCTATAGCATAATTACATGTATATATATCAATCTCGAACCTCTGTTCGTATTTTTCCCTCTGTGTTTTTATATAACAATTCATAATTTACCTATGGATCATACATAGAAGTATGGTAGAACATTATTCATACTATGTCTAATTCCTTTGAATTGCAATTGATTTGCCTCTCTGGAAATTTGTGATTTCTCTATGTGTATAAATATCAATCCTTCGGTAACTCGTAACTCAATTCTGTGTGTATGCAAATTATTACTTACCCATACCAGGATTCATAACTGCGCCTATGAGATTATTTGTCTTAATTATTTTTACGTTCTATGTAATTTATACAACATTGTGTAAATCGTAACTTTTTCTCTATATATACAAAAGCATTGTTTTAACCCCTTGTGGGGATTATGAATTGTGCTCTACGTGAGTTATTCTAACTCTTTGTAATTTATAACTTATTCTCTGTGTATGTAAAGGCATTATTACATTTACATTAAATTAATGATGGTCCCTGTTTTGTTTTTGCGAGGGTACCCATCAGCTAATTAAGGGTCCACTCCTCCCCTTTGGGTCGTGGATGGCTCATAACACAAGCACAAGAAACCGTGGTGAACTGATTCTATGTCGAACTGAATAAAATTATTGTCTCATCTTGTTTTAATATTTTCTTTCCATTAACTACTTATAATAGTTTACCAAGCCTATCGTCTCTGCTCCTTTGTAGGTTTAAAACAACGAGAAAAGTGTATAAAGGGAAGCCTTCTTGCTCAAAAAGGTATTCGAGTTCTGATCTTGGCGTACAAACTTATAAAATTCTTCCTAGATTTTGTCTACAAGTGGTAATGGATTCTTTGGCCTATGGTCACTATAATAATTTGAATCAGCTCAAATAGACACACGAGTTGTTTGCAATTATTTTTAATTGAATACATAGATTATTTGAAACCATTTTGAACAAGATTCATTGAATGCAACAACTACTTTACCATCCATTTGTAGACTATTGAATAACTGTTTATGTGGTTATAAACATGAAGAATATGTATATATATATATATATATATATATATATATATATATATATACTGTTAAATCATTCTATCTATTATTTATGGTGCTTGCACAGATTTGAAGTAGTAATTCAATATGTATAGGTCCAAATCAATGGAGAATAGAAATATAATGAATTCATTTATGCGCACACACACACACACACACACACACACATCTAAATATATGTATATATACACAGTTTTTCATATATGTATAACCAAATTTGATGATAACAAGAGCATATAACAGTTCTCTCATTTTCTTTCACATGTATACCTATATGTGTACATACACTCGTTTATATATAGGTAACCATATTTCATGCTTTATAAAACATACAGAAGTTCTGCTATTTCTACTAAGTGAGCACACATATATGTATATACTACCATCTTATATACCATCACATTCCTAACCATTAATAATCAAACAAAATATTGACAAAGAATGAAAGTAAAGGTATATATCTGAAAATATGATGCTGGAATACAAATGGAACAATCATGTTCCACCCAACTGTAGAATAGAACAACCAAGTTTACTTTCTATGTCCACCCCCTAGCCTGACCATGAGTCCATAAGGGAAAACTGAAACGATCCTTCTTAGTTTTAGTCACCTTCCACAGATCATAAATTCCCTTACCTCACAAAACAATGTTCATAACTATAAGTATATTCCTTTCTCTAACATACTAAGTAGCATGATGCCTCCTCCATATGTTGTATTTATATGCATCTTGTGCCTAATTGTTTCTTTCCCTCCTTGGGAAATTCCCATCTTTACAAATCCCTGATTTTTACGGGCTGCTAGTGGTCAAATCCCACATTTCCCACTGTAAAAATTAGCCTTGAGGCAACTCGAATTTGTTCCCCACACATGGAGTAATGGTAAACTATTTTTAACCTCGATGTTCCATTTGTATTCCGACATTTGATTTATAAAAAGTTTGTCGTTCACATGTGTCACAATCAAAGAAATTATGTGGGAAAGTGAAATCTTTGCCCAACAATCATAAATAATTAATTACAATAATAAAATTCCAAATTCGGATTTTCCATAAATGGCAATATTTTCCAAAAATGGAAATTTATTCCCAAGTACACTTAGACTTTATTATTCTAATATTTTTGGGGATATTGCATCCCCTCCTTCTTAAGTACAACACATTCCTCAGTGTTCATTCCTCTCTCGGAATAGGGTTGGATAATATTTCTACAAATCTTCCTCCAATTCCAAGGTGGCCTCCTCAGGACTAAAGTGCTTCCATTGCAGGTTTACCTGGGCGATGGCTCTATTTCGTAGTATTGTTTATTTACTACCCAAAATGAGCAAGGTTCCGTTTGGAACTTGCCTTTTGGTTCCACATGCACCATGTTCCAATCAATGATGTGAGTAGAATTATGAATATACTTTTTCAATAAAGAAACATGAAAAACATTATGAACTTTCAAATTTGTACGAAGCGCAAGTTGATATGCCACAGTTCCAATTTGAGTTAAAATATCAAAGGGACCACAAAACCTGGGTGCCAACTTTTAACAATTACCTAGCTTTAGAGATCTTCTCCTTGCTTTCACTTGCATATATACATGGTCCCCAATTTGAAATTCATGGCATCTCCTTTTAAATTCTGCGTAGCTTTTCTGTTGGTCTTGGGCCTCTTTTAAATTCTGTTGTATCCTTTTTACCATTTTCTCCATTTCGTGGAGAATTTCTGGTCCCATCATAAGTGAGTCAACTGAATTATCCCAGCTAATCGGTGTTGTGCATTTCCTCCTGTATAATTCTTCGAAGGGACTCATCTTGGCTGATGTCTGATAGCCATTATTGTAAGAAAATTCAACGAAGTGTAGGTACTCCTCCAACTTAGTTGGTTTCGTTCTCACATACATTCATAACATGTCTTCCACAATCTGATTCGTTCATTTAGTTTTCCCATCCGTTTATGGATAGTAGCTTGTGTTGAAATTCAGGTTAGTATCCAATCCTGCAAACAATTCCTTCCAAAACATTAATGTAACTTTGACATCTCTATCTGAAATCACCATTTTAGGAATTTCATGAAATCTAAATATTTCTTTCGTAAATATTTCAGCGATATTAATTTCTTTATATGTAGATTTCACAGGTATAAAGTGTGCATATTTTCTAATATTATCAATCAGTACCATAGTCGAGTCATTTTACTTTTGAGTCTTAGGAAAACCTGTTATGAAGTCCAACGAGATAATATCCCACTTCCATTCTAGTATAGGTAGATGATGCAGGAGCATCGTCAACAGGTACATGTGGCAGGAAAACTCAGCGCCTAAGAGCCTATCCAGAGTCTCGAATGCTAGACAATACTGCAAATATTTTGAAGTGATAAATAAAAAAAGAGGAAAGGTCACACACGTGGAGACAAAATGAGCATGCATGACTTGGGAGCTTAATCCTAGTCTCAATATAACCGCAATTAGATAGTAGTTAGTTTGTTTCTTTTGTATAAAGAGAGATTTTGTACGCCCAAAAGGGGGGTTACAAGAATTATGAGAAAGTATAAACTTGTGAACAATAGTTCTTGCTTTGATTTTATCTGTAACCGTTTTCTTGATTTTGAATGAATATAACAGAGGAAAATTGATCCAATGTATGGTGTGAATATTGTTTACAATTTCCCTGTTCTCATCGTTAATATTTGAAAGAATGAATGAATCTTGTTTCGAGTGCATGTAGATTTGAAATGCTTGTATAAATTTTAAAATAGATTTTCTTTGTGAACCGGTGCAAGGTGCACACATAGTCCGCAAGGAGTGTGTTGACAGGGTATGTTTTGACTCATAAAGATCAGGAGAAATAGCGTAAGATTTCCTTTGTAAGGAGTGAAAAGTGACTACTACAAGAAGTGCACAGTCGTCGCAAGAACTCAACTTGTGTAAAGATCTGTTGCAGGGAGTGCACAGGTCTGGAATTTGACAAAGAGTCGAAGAAACTCTGTAGACAAGTCGAAGGACAAGAGCAGAGGAACGCGAAGAGGGTGAGAAAGAATTATTTTCAAGAATCTTTGGATTTAAGTTTGACGAATTTCCCGAAAAAGAAAGAAGTGCTTGGGAGATTGAAATATTTGAGGAGATCAAGCTTAGGAGGGGTAACACTTTCCAAGAAATGTGAACGAGATCCAAGAAGGGGACTCACAGGAAGGATAAAGGTCAAAGCCTTTAAATATTTCAAAAAATCTTCTAAGTTACAAGAAGGCGTAAGCTCAAGGGAAAAGATCTAGATCTTTTGATCAACGTCCAGATAACGAGGAGAGAATGAAAAGGAAAATATCTCAGCTGTTTGATCTAAGAGAAAAGAAAAGATCTCAGTCATTCAATCTGAGAGCCATAGAAAGGATCTTAGCCATCCGATGTGTATGAAAAATGATCGTGTGCATCCGATCAAGGTAAAGTGCACTAACCTTAAAGATTTTAAAGTGTATAGGAGAATTAGACTTAAAAAACTGCGAAATCATTGGGGCCATCCATTATCAAGGAGGACACATGGTGAGAGATCAGTCAGACTTGGTTCCTTGATCGATCCTAGACTGGGAGGTCGCGCAACCCTTAGAATAGAAGGGAGGGTCTGCAACAAGTGGTATAAGAGCTTATTTTCATATGTATATTTCAAGCGAAGGATATAAAGGATATAAAGTAGACAAAAGAACTCAACATTTTACTCTGTGTGGGACAAAAAATAAAAAAAATTCCACCGAGGAGACGAGGGGAGCCACCTTTAGCCAAATGCATTGTATAAAGAGAGATGAGAGAACTTCGTGCAATGTTGGAGGCGTTGGAAGTAGCACAGAGAAGAGCACCTGATGCTGGAGATGTCAGTGATGCAAAGAGTGAAGATGTAGAAGCCGAAGAAGCTGCAGGGGAACACGTTGTCGAAGAATGCTTGCTAAGAGTAGTTGTTAGATTAGGAGCTAGAGCTAAGATAGAGGTCTCGATGTATGAAGGCAATTTGGATGTTCAAGAACTATTGGATTGGATAAGGTCCATGGACAAATATTTCTATTATGAATATGTCGATGGAGAGTAAAGGGTGGGACATGTTGTCACAATGCTTAAAGGACACCCAACACTATGGTGGGATGAACTGTAGGCTGAGAGGCGAAGTAGAGGAAAACAAAAAATAAATAATTGGGATAGAATGGTAGCCAAGATGAAGGCTAAATTCATGCCCAAATATTATCAGATCAATTTGTTCATGAAGCTACAGAGCCTAAGACAGAAGGGTATGATAGTCAATGAAAATATAGAGGATTTCTATAAGTTGAACATCAAAGTTGGACAAAGAGAGTGAGACGAAGGAAAAGTTGTCAGGTATATGAATGGTCTGAGGTACAAAATCCAGGATGAGCTCAACATGATGTCGATAAGGACATTGGAGGATGCTTATCATTTTGCGCTGAAGGCATAAGAGAAGTTGGCTAGAAAATAAAGCCAATGAGGTAGAGGTAAAATCTCAACCCCAAACAAAGGCAAGGGATTTTCCCATGACAAGGTGCATAATTCCAAAGATGAGGTTGAAACTCCACGCAGTCACTCAGAAAGAGGAGGAAGTTCCCAAGGAAGACATGGTGGTGGAAGAAACTCTTCTAGAGGAAAATGCATAGGGGGAATAAGGTGTTATTCCTATGGAAAGATAGGGCACATGTCTTGGGAGTTCCTTGAGAAGAATAAATAATGAGGATAAGCTCACATTTTGGAAGAACAAAGAGGGAATGTTGAAGCATAAGGAGCAGGGGATGGAACATCCCTGATGATGAGAAAGTTTCTCTTAAAACCAGAGGTAGAAGTTAAAAGGCTAGTGCAGAGAAATAGTCTATTCAGGACAACTTGCAAGACTAAAGACATAGTATGCAAGGTGATTATTGACAGTGGGAGCACTGGAAACCTAGTATCCACAGAGATGGTGGAGAAATTCGATATGGAGACAACTACATGCCTAGATCCATATAAAGTCTCACGATTGCAGAAAGGACACTAGGTAATGGTTACTAAATAATGGTTGGTTTAATTTAAGATAGGAGGATATAGAGATGAAATTGTGTGTGATGTAATTCCCATGGATGTATTCCATATTTTTTTTGGAAGACCATGGAAGTTTGACAAGAATGTCATTCATGATGGGAGGAAGAATACATACACCTTGAAGAATAATGGTAGGACACACATTTTGTTGCCAATAGAGGAGAAGATAGTGAAAGGGGAATCCATCACAAGCATACTTCTCATGAGTGGGAAGGAACTCCTGAAAGAAGTTAAGAAAGAATAGGAGATGCAGTTTGTTGTGGTGAGGAAACCCAAAGGCATGCTGACTAGTACTTCGATGGATGATTTTCTTGAAGAAGTTTAGGAATTGTTGGAAAATTTTTGCGACATAGTGGTGGATGAGTTGCCTAACTCATTACCACCCATCATAAGTATCAAGAATCATATTGATTTGATACTAGGAGAAAGTCTGCCAAACAAAGCGACATATAGACTGACACCTAGAGAGAATGAGGAGGTAAAGAACCGGGTCCAGGAGTTGTTAGACAAGGTTTTGGTCAGAGAGAGCTTGAGTCCATGTGCAGTGTCAACTGTGTTGATTCCAAATAAAGTTGGAGTATGGAGAATGTGTACAGACTCGAGAGACATCAACAAGATCACTATCAGGTATAGATTCCATTTTCCAAGAATAGATGATTTGATGGACTGTTTAAGTGGGGAAAATTTCTTTTCTAAGATGGATTTGAAAAGTGGATATCACCGTATCAGAATGAGAGAAGGTAATGAGTGGAAGATAACCTTTAAGACAAATGAAGGTTTGTATGAGTGGCTTGTTATTCCATTTGTATTAACCAATGCCCCGAGTACTTTTATGAGGTTGATGAATGAAATACTAAAAGATTTCACTGGCAAGTTCATGGTGGTGTATGTAGATCATATACTGATATTTACCAAGACTAAGGAGGAGAATTTAAGGCACTTGACATTGGTGATGAGGATACTAAAGCAGGAGAAGATGTTGATAAACCTGAAGAAGTCTTCTTTTATGAAGACATAACTTATCTACTTGGGTTTTGTGATCTCTTCAAATGAACTGAAGATGGATCCGGAGAAGGTGAAAGCAATCAAAGAATGACCATCGCCAAAGATCATGTTTGAGGTAAGAAGCTTCCATGGTTTAGCGAGTTTCTATAGGAAGTGCATAAAATATTTCAATTGAATTTGTGCACCAATGATGGATACATTGAAGAAGAGGCACAAGTCTTTTAAATAGACAGAGGAGGCCAAGAAGTGCTTCAATACATTGAAGGAGAAAGTAAGGGAGTGATCAATTCTGGTCTTGCCAAATTTTGATAAGACGTTTCGGGTAAGGTGTGATGAAAGTGGCACTGTGATTGGAGTTTTGAGCTAGGACAATAGACCTGTTGTTTACTTCAGCGAGAAGCTGAATGAGACTAAGAGAAAATAATCCACCTATGAAAAATAATTTTATGCCATAATCCAAGACCTAAAGAAATGGAGACATTACCTTGTCCCACAAGAATTTTTCTTGTATAGAGATAACCAATATTTACAATTCATAACCAGACATGAAAAATTGAATCAAAGGCATGCAAAGTGGATTGAGTATATGCAGAATTTTACTTTTTCCATAAAGCATATTTCTGGGAATGTGAACAATGTTGTTGATGCATTGAGTAGGAGATGTTTGACTCTACAGGAATTTCAAGTAAAGACCTTAGGGTTTGAACACCTTGAGGAAATGTACAATAATGACCCAGAATTCAAGGAAGCATATGAAGCATACACGAATCTTGTGCTGAGAGATAGGAGCCAGTGGACATAGTATATGATCCAAGAGGGATTGTTGTTCAATGGAAATCAATTGTGAATACCAAAATGATCAATGAGGGATAAACTTTTTAAGGAAAAACATATTGGAGGATTGGCTGGACATTTCGGCCATGATAAGACATTTGCACAGCTGAGATGTTCATACTATTGGCTAGGTATGAGAAAAGATGTAATCAAATTCTTGAACAGATGCAAAATATGCCAACATGAAAAAGGTAAAAGACATAACACTGGATTTATCAACCGTTGCCCATATCAGAGAGGCCTTGGGATGCAATAAGCATGGATTTTGTGTTGGGACTGCCAAGAACACAAAGAGGATGCGATTCCATATTTTTGGTGGTGGATACATTTTCAAAGATGGCACACTTTATTCCATGTCAGAAGACTAGTGATGCAACACATGTTGCAAACATGTTTTTCAAGGAAGTTGTGAGACTTCACGGCCTACCCAAAAGCATTGTCTCGGACAAAGACACAAAATTTGTTGGTCATTTTTGGAGAACGATGTGGAAGAAGTTGGGGACATATTTTTCCTTCAACTCATCTTATCCCCTTCATACATATGGGCGGACTGAGGTGGTAAACATAAGTTTGGGAAAATTATTGAGGACTCTGGTCACTGAGCACCATAATCAATGGGATCGGATTATGCCACAAGCAAAATTTTCATACAACGACTCACCAAACATGAGCATTGGGAAGAGACCATTCCAAATGTTGTATGGAATGCAACCCAGGGGAGTATATGAGTTGAGAGACTTGGAACAAAGTGAGATCAAAAGCGTTGGAGAAGAATATTTTGCTACAGAAATGCAGAAGCTCCATAGCCAGATCAGAGGGTAGTTGCAGAATTCTAGCCAAGAGTACAAACGTAGAGCTAATCAACATCACAAAGAACATCAATTTAAAATAGGAGATCAGGTTTTACAACATCTCAGGCAGGAAAGGTTCCCTGGGTGGACATATAACAAGATAAAGATGAAGAATATAGGACCATGTAATATCTCGAGGAAGCTTGTTGCAAATGCCTATGAGATTGAGCTGGCAGATGATGTGGGCATATTGCCCATATTCAACATATTAGACCTATATCCTTACAGGAAGGATGAAAAAGAGGGATCAACAGATCAAGGGAAGATTCAATGGGAGAAACAAATTCCTATAGCAGAAAAACCATCGATGTAAAAGGTCATTGATCAGAGGATTGGTAAGAAAACCAAGAGGAAGACCTATTTTGAATATCTTGTCAAGTGGAAGGGACACCCAATAAAAGATGTTAGTTGGGAAAATGAAGTTGATATCCAGAAGCATGGAAAGTTGGTACAGGAGCTCATGGACAAGGGTCCATGAATTTTTGTCCAGGGGGAGTATGATGCAAGAGCATTGTCAGAAAGTACATGTGGTAGGGCAACTCAATGCCTAAGAACTAATCCGAAGTCTCAAACACTATCTAGTAATGCAAATCTTGTGAAGCGATAGAAAACAAAAGAGGAAATATCACATGCGTGGAGACAAAATCAGCATGCGTGACTTGTGATCTTAACCCTAGTATCAATGTAATCGCAATTAAATAGCAGTTAGTTTGTTTCTTTTGTATAAAGAGAGATTTTTTACGCCCAAAAGGGGGTTTATGAGAATTATGAGAAAGTAGGAACTTGTGAACAATATTTATTGCTTTCATTTTAGCTATAACCATTTTCTTGATTTTGAATGAAGATAACAGAGGAAAATTGATCTAATGTATGGTGTGAATATTGTTTACAATTTCCCTATTGTTGTCGTTAATCTTTTCAAGAATGAATGAATCTTTCTACAAGTGCATGTAGATTTGATATGCTTGTATAAATTTTAAAATTTCTTTTCTTCGTGAGCCAGTGCAAGGTGTGCACATAGTCCGCAAGGAGTGCATTGATATGGTCTATTTCGATTCGTAAAGCGTAGGAGAAATAGCGTAATATTTCCCTTGCAAGGAGGGCAAAGTCACTGCTGCAAGAAGTGCTCAGTTGTCGCAAGAACTCATCCCGTGTAAAGATATGTTGCAAAGAGTGCACAGGTCTAGAATTTGACAAAGATTCGAAGCGAATCCATAAAGAAGTCGAAGGACTAGATCAGAGGAATGCGAGGAGAGCGAGAAAGAATTATTTTCAAGAATCTTTGGATCTGAGTTTGACGAATTTCCCGGAAACGAAAGAAGTGCTTGGGAGATCGAAATATTTGAGGAGATCGAGCTCAGGAGGGGTAACACTTTCCAAGAAGTGTGAATGAGATCCAAGAAGAAGAATCGCAGGAAGGATAAAGGTCAAATCCTTTAAATCTTTCGAAAAATCTTCTAAGTTAGAAGAAGGCGTAAGCTCAAGGGAAATGATTTGGATCGTCCGATCAATGTCTAGACAATGAGGAGCAAGTGAAAAGGAAAATATCTCAGTCATTTGATGTAAGCGCAAATAAAATATCATAGTCGTTCAATATGAGAGCCAGAGAAAGTATCTTAGTCGTCCGATCTGCGCACAAAAGGATCGTGGTCGTCCGATCAACGTAAAGTGCACTAAACTTAAATCTTTGAAAGTGTGTAGAAAAATTAGACTTACAAAACTCTGAAATCATTGGATTTGTCCGTTATCAAGGAGAACACGTGGCAGGATATCAGTATTTTTCTAACTCGCAAAGTGGAGAGGTTAAAGAGTAGAGTTTTGAGAATTCACGAAGTGTGAACTTGCAAAAAGATCACAGCCATTGATCATTCTGAAATCATTGAGACCGTCCATCCTCAAGGAGGACACATGGTAAGAGATCCACATTTCGTTGACTCGTGACTTAAAGAATTCAAAGGAAGAGTTATAAGGACTCACGAAATGCAAAGTCACAATTTGATCACAGTCGTTGATAGAAGGAGGGAGTTGAACCATAGATCTGGTCTTGTTGGGAGTTTGTGACTTGAGAAATCAGACGTAAGAGTTCTGAGAACTCACGAAATTCAAAATCACGATTTGATATGAGTCGTTGAATCGAGGGGAGGTATATACTATTGAATGTCCAGGGAGACGATTCACAAGTGTGAACTCACAAAACGCAAAATTGCAAACTACTCGAAAGATTGGCCCGCATTCATAGTGAAGGGTCACATTGGTGAAGGGGAATAGAGGGGCTAGAATGCGCTAGGTTCCTCTCTGAATTTCAGGAGTCGAGATAATTAGAGTGACTCACATGTAAAGACCCGATACATGAAGCAATGATGCACCTTTCGATTAGGCGAATGGTCACAACCTTAGCCACATAAAGGGAGGGTCTTAAGTAGGAGAGGTAGCGCCTAAATACATTGAAGCTTAAAGGTGTTGAGGAGAAGGCCGCGGGTTCCATACAACCTGTGATTTAAGGGAAAGAGGGCATGTTAAGTGGAATTGAGGTTCTTGAGGGGCCGAAGAGTCAGTCAGACTCAGTTCCTTGATCGATCCTAGACCGAGAGGTTGCACATCCCTTAGGATAGAAGGGGGCGTTTGCATCAGTAGAGGTTGTAGCAGACTGGCTAGATGCTAATGTTTAGCCTTTACCTATTCACAATATAAGAATTTAGATAAGTATTCAACTATTTCACTTTTCATGTTTGGCCAATCAAACAATTTTCTTAAGGCTGTTATCATTTTCTGGTATCCTGGATTACCAGAATATGGTTTTTTGTGTAATTCGTCAAGAATTATTGTCTTTAAATCAACAACATTAGGTATGTACAACCTATTTTTGAACCTTAGTAGTACATTTCTATCCAATCTCATATCTTTTTTGTCCAATTTTTCTGCATTTCCTTGTAATTATGTTGTTGTTTTGATGTATTTTTCGTCATTACATCTTGCATATTTTATTCTTTGTGCGATGTCGTTTTATTCTTTTCTAATAATTCTCTCAAAAAGTCTGTTACTCCTCTGACTTAGGGCATCTACAACTTTCTTTTATTTTCCTTTGATATGTCTTATTTCGAAATCAAATTCACTCAAAAAGGCTAGCCACCTTACTTGCCTTGTGTTGAGATCTGGTTGACTGAATAAAAACTTCACACCACTATTTCTAGTTAGTAGTAGGAATTTTCTTCCCATTAAATAATGTCGCCACATTTTCAGCGCATGAATTATAGCTACTAACTCCAAATCATGTGTTACGTAGTTCTGTTCATATTTTTTCATTTTATGTGATTCATAGCAGATGGCATGTTCCTCTTGTGTTAGGACACCTCCCAGGCCTTCTTTGCTTGCATCCACACAAACTGTAAAGTATTTATCAGGATCCTCTACCCTTAAAATAGGTGATGTCATTAACAATTCCTTTATCTTATTAAAGTTGTGTTGACACTTTTGTGACCAAGTAAAACTTATTCCCTTTTTCTATAGAGACGTAATTAGATACGCGATCTTAGAAAATCCTTCGATAAATCTGCGGTAGTAATTGGTAATTCCCATAAATGATCTAATGTCTTCTACATCCTTAGGGATAGGCCATTCCATAATGGATTTTATCTTCTCTGGATCAACTGCAATACCTTTTTCAGATATCACGTGTCCTAGGTATTGTATTCTTCTTTGGTAGAAGTCGCATTTGTCAAACTTTGCATACAACTTGTGTTTCCTTAAGGTCTGCAATACTAATTTCAGATGCTCTTCATGTTTTTCTTCTATTTTTCAGTAGACTAAAATATCATCGATAAATACCAATACAAAGTTATCCAAATATTGACTGACTATATTATTCATCAAACACATAAAGGTTGATGGTGCATTATTAAGGCCAAACAAAATTACGACAAATTCATAGTGTCGGTTTCATGTCCTAAACATTGTTTTATTTATATCTTCGTCCTTTATTCTGACTTGGTGATATCCAGACCTTAAATCTAACTTACAAAAAACATTTTCTCCTCCCACTTGGTCAAAGAAGTTGTTAATTCTAGGTAAATGATACTTATTTTTAATCGTCATCTTGTTTAATTGTCAATAATCAAAGCATAACCTTAAAGTCCCATCTTTCTTTTTAACCAAAAAAACCGGTGCTTCCCAAGGCGAGACACTTGGTCTGATATATTCTTTATCTAATAGTTCTTTCAACTAAATTTTCATCTATGTTAATTCGATTAAACTCATTCTATAAGGCGCCTTATATATTAGGGAAGATCTAGGTAGTAGATAGATAGAGAAATCTATATCTCTTCTTGGATGTAATTATGGTATTTCTTCCACAAATACATCTCTAAACCCATGTAGGATTGCAAAATATTCTAAACTGGGTTTATTTTCCTTTTCTAATAGATTAGTTACTTGAACAACATAAACTTGGCAGCCCTTATTCATACATTTCTTAAACTGCATGGCTAATATTTGTGTAACCGAAACTGGTTTTCTAATCCATTGTATTTTCCTAAATGTGTTGTTTTCATCTTTGTAAGTAAGTGAATTTTTGTAACAGTTCAAAATTAATTTATATTTCTCTAACCAGTCCATTCCAAAGATTATGTCGTAAGATCACAAAGGTAAAATATTCATATTTAACTTTGTACTTTGGCCATCTATGTTGTGTTCACATTCATAAATGAAATCTGTTACTTTTCTCTTAGTCCTTGTTGCTAGTTGTACTAACCAGGATTTAGCATGCTTTACTTTCTTGAGCTTGTTTAATTCAACTAAACCAAGTGTAACATAACTCAGACTAGCTCCCGGGTCAATTAAAATATAAATGTGGTTATCATGAATTTTACCTTCAACCTCCGCGATAGTGGATTCATAATCATCTTTCTTGTCATCTATAGTTGCATTAATTATGTGCATGCTTCTTCCCATATATCCTACTATAGAGGATTATTGTAGATTATGGACTATAGTTCTTTCTATGGAAGCCAAGTGTGTAAAGATCCTTGTCAAATGAAGTTCTCCACATTCCCAACACTTTAATGGTTCTCTGAGGTTTTCCCAAACTTTCTTGACTCCTAGATTAAGTGGTCTACCTCCCCCTTGAGTATTTTGCGGGTTGGAATGGTAATATTTCTTTTGGAACCATTTTTCCATATTCTGTAAAGGGGCTGGTTGAAAGTCTTTCTTCCGTTGATTCATTATCATGTCATGTTTCTTGTCCTTCCATGCCTTGGGAATTTCAGACCTCTGTTTGTACTGATCATAGCACATCCAGGCCTTTCTAAATACTTTTCTTAATGTCTTGGGATTGTCAAATTCAATTATGTCTTTGAATGATTGTGGTAGATAGCTTAAGAATCTTTGTATCTTTACTTTGTCCTCCTTGATGTATGGCACAAATCTCAACAATTCGATAAATTTATTTATTGGATCGTTCATGGTCATTTGTCCGAGTCTTAGCTCGTAAAATTCCTTAGTCTTGCATTCGTAATAGATTTCTGATAAATATTGCTTATTGAAATATTTCTTGAAATCTAACCATTCCATCTATTTCTCTTTCAATCCCTTGGACAATTTCAGTCCTTTCCACCAGATACTTGCCTTTCCCTTCAGGTTATAGATGGCCATTCTGAATTTCATGTTACTAGAGTAATTGTAAATTTAGAAGTATTTATTTATATATAGTAGCCATGCTTCTGCCTCTTCACCAGTCCTTGATTCTTCATTAAAAGTGAATGGTTTTAGCTTCTTGAATTCGCCTCTCAAATGATCTACTTGTTTTCCTTTCCTTCTTGTGGTTGTTTTATTTCCTGCCACTTGTGTGTCTTCAAAAGAACTGTTCTCATTTTCTATTTCATGACCAGAATTTTTAGAGGATATTTTGTTGACTTCTTCCTCCTTGTCATTGTCTTTTGGGATCTTCTTTGTTACTATGTTGCACAACAAAATTTCACTTATTTCTTGTTGGTCTTCCTGTGCCCTTTTAAACTTTTCATTATCTTCTTTGAACACTTGGAATTCCACGATAAGGTTCCTCATTGTTTGCAGAACCTCAGTGGATGAACTTCCTTTTCTTTTATGTCCAGGTTATTTAGGAAGTCCTTTATCGGGATTTTATTCAAGTATGATCTCTTCTTCATTCTGTGTTTCCATTATCACAACAAACCAATTTTTTTTTGTTTATAACACTAAACATATTTGTTAGGTTTTTCTTGT